>JAAXYW010001397.1:0-21877 GCA_036851895.1 Orthonychiurus folsomi | reverse complement strand
GCCAAGCGCAGCGCAGCGGTGAAACTTAATTAGAATTGGATTAATTATAGTGGGAAAAGGTGAGGGGTGGTCTTCCAGACATTGGGATAAGAAAACTCTATTAAATTGATCAAATGATTTACGCGGGTGATGTGGGTCATAAATCTTGGGCTGGCGGGGAAAGTCAAAACCGGGCCAACCCCATGTGTACCTAACACGGACAGCAAGTAATACATAATTTTACTCTGTATTTCGTATGCATTCAATTAATGGGATCCGATCCAGTTTTGCATGCTTAGCGGACGAACGTGCTCCTCAATCTCACCTTCCCATTTGATCTGCAATTCAAACCAACATTTAATCCAGAACTATGTTCCAGGGATTTGACATAGGAATTTTCACACTCTGCGTTGTGTTACATTACATGCTGATTTGTGGTTTGTGCAAAACTGAATTATGTTAAGCTTAATGGTATAGTAGAAAGATTTGCTAAAGTTAGCGGGAACTGGAAGCGCCAATTTTCAAATTTTTCGTATATTAATTTTTGTAAGTTTTCCCGCAACACTGCAATTTGTCAAAACGCAAACGCCGAGCATTTGCACCGGTGTCTTCAAACATGCAATCCATGCGTCACTTGAGCAGATAAACCTCATAAATTATAAATGGAGTACCCAGGGATGAGAGAACACTCATTGAATCCAAATCAGAGCAGGTGCGCCTGCGCGGAGCGGAGCGGGCACTTTCAAACGTAGAAACTGAATCTGCATGCCCATCCCCACGCAGACGCAGAGATTGGAATACTTACTTACCAGAGGACACAATAAAATCCAATCCATGAAGTTGTTATAAAATAATCTGGTTTATTCAGATAAACTAAAGTTCACGCCGCGCCGGTCTCTGCGCCTGCGCCTGCGCGGAAGATGTCCGGATAGGATCCCATGGCCATGGGATATGCACATGCATGCATCCCGCCGCCAGATTTGCACTAAATTACATTTCCTTTCATCCACCATTCAAAACATGACACGACGGAATGACCGCGTCCATACAAATTCCGTTCCAATGCAAAACAAACCGACAAACAAAAACGACGAACGTCCCAGGTTTTGTGCAAAATGTTAAACTACTAATTAAGTACCGAGGGGATTGAATGGGTTAGGAGAAAAATCCATTGTGGATCTGTAACGCGTATGTATTCCGCCTGCGTTCAAGAAAAAAAAATAAGAGCAACATTTCCTTACATCCCGCGTGTTTAAAGAGATGTAAAATGATGGAGATCTGCTACAGATTGCTTCAGTTCGTGATCTAATTTCAAATGTGACCAAACTTGTCCGTCAGCACGCCACTGCCACTACTGCGCATGCGTTGCGTCTCTGGGAAGAAGCCAAAGCCAAAACCAATGCAATGCATGGAAATAAAATGCATGCGGAAATCTTACGTATATACCGAGGGACCGAAGTCAAATGTACGTGAAATGTCGTGACCGAACAATAAACTCATTATTCCTAAAACTAATCATTAAATTCAATTGAAGTTCCCCAAGGTGGAAGGGGAGGCTCGGCTGGTAAAGTTAAATCACTGAATTGATTATTCCTCCATCCTCGGTAATTTTATAATTATTTTGGCGTGCAGGGACGGGGCAAAGGGATTTTCCCGCTCACCTTCCCCGCCTGCACCTGCATGCCGTGATATGTTGTTGTATTGATTTACATCCATTAATATTGGCCGGGATTTTCATAAATTATCCCATGGTGTAAGACGAACAACAATTAGATCATCTTCGAGGAAGGTCTGATTTGGTTTGAAGGGAAGGTCGATCGGCGCATGCGCATATGCATGTGCCAATCCGCGAATCTATGCATTTATTGGGTAAGGCTAAGGAAGACATCTTGTTTTTTTGCAATGCAATTTACAATGTAAAGTTGAGATTCCCCGAATGCAAAAAGTAAAAGTATTACACAATAGAATGCAATATTATTATTGCAATCAAAATTACATATTTACATGACTTTCAATAAAGGAATCGCTCAAAATTTCCCTTTTCCTTCACAATTTCACTTGGGATAATGGATTACATCAAAGTTTGTGTACATTCACTATTATGTCACATCATTAATATCCCACACCAAGTACCCCTACGAAGGGCCGGCCATTCCATTCCTTCACTCAACCATTATATTTTAAATGAACTTCTCAAGTGGACTCAATAAATCCGCACGCACATTGTACATACATTCGAAAGCCCCGCGCTCGCTCGCTGTGCGGTGTTGATGATTCTTTAGTGAAGTGGGGTCCTTGGATCCAAAACACCTTTCTCTTTCTTTTTCCCCTTCCATATTCTTTTCCCTCGACCAACATAATTGTTCAAACACGACAGAGTTAACTATGTTGCATTGTACAGGGACAAATGGAGTCATTCGTCTCCTTTTGCGATCCTTCGTCGTCGTCTGCATAATAAATTGACGTCCACAGCTATTCAAGTCAAAGCCAAAAATTTTCACTCGACTGACTTCCCAAGAAATGCATACATACGTACGTGGTACATAGATTTTCAGGTGTTGAAAGCCAAAGGGCCGCTCCCTTTAAAAAAATCCCTCTTGCACCACTTTCCGGCTGGTTGGAGAAACATGGAACAGTTACATATTAAAATTCCTGTCATACCCAAATCCTAAGGGAAAAAGCCTACCCCTACCCGGCCTGAAAAAAAAAGGATCCCATAAATCCGGAAGGTGTCAAACCGGGTAAGTACAAACATTGAATAATGATCACACACGGTGCGAAACACTTACGTTAGTTCACCTTGTTTCCTGAATGAAGAAGTGTTTGTTGTGCTGGGGGATGTATTGAGTCGCCTTTACAAAATATAAAGAACGGGTGACTCCGTCGTCGCATACAAAGTACGTACGTACATCTTTAAATCAGGTCCGACAATGGAGGCCTCCGGAGGAGGATAATAGGGAGCAAATAATCCAAACTGCTCCCATTGCCAAAATATGGAGAGCAGAAGAGGGAGAATTGAGCTCGTAACTCATACTGCATGGCATGGCATGGCATTGGAATCCTCCACCATTTAACACTTGAATCTTGCTGCTCCTGCTGCATTAACTCGTCCACATCATTCCTTTCATCTTCATTCGATTGGAAATTTATTACAAGGGCACTACACCTCCAGTCAACACTTACCTACCTCAGTCAATCCTACTCCATTCAATGGTATGGCATGGAAGTTGGTTGATAGGGTTTCCCAAGCTGGACTGCAGGCTACTTCAGCTACACAATTGATACAAATCCAAACTGTGTGTGTAAAATCATGGATAAATCAAAGTCAGGGTTTTCCCTTTGAGGTGGTCGATTTCCATCTTGCCAATCCTTTTTTAATGGAACTTTAAAATGGGGGAAAGGAAATTGTGTGGAAGGAATGCCTTTTAAATTGGATGAAGAACTGGGGTGTACGTAGTAAATGTACGACATAGTTATAAACTATAAATGTGGGCACAGTTGTCTAGAAAAGTCCTCTAATATTATAAGTTTTTGAATTTTATTAAAATTTTATTGAATTAAATTGAAATTTGATGTAATTTTATTGAAATTCGATTGAAAATTACAATTCAGACATTCTTCAGCTGCTAAGCATTCAAAAGATGTATTCGCCGCGTAGTCTTACGCTCAATGGTTCCTGATATATTAAGGTGGGAATATTTCTCAATGGTAAGGGTGCAAGCTTAGTTTAAGTATAGGAAATCACCCCATGACCTGTGGAGTGGCTTGGGAGCTCAGTGGTATAACCGTTATACGGTTAGCTCACGCGTATTGTTCGTCAGCGCACTGTGTGGCGCTGACTGCAAGCGTGTTCCCCGAGAGCTACCTAGGGTAGCATAGTCTCGGGGGCCAAGCCCAAATTTTTGACACGAGTTCGATTCCTCTGGAATGTGAAACTTTTTATCCTGGCATGAGTTCAGTACTACCTCGATGGATNATCCTGGCATGAGTTCAGTACTACCTCGATGGATACTTTTTTGACCAAATATATTAAGTTTTTAACTTCAAGTTAATTAGTAAAGCAACTCGTGCAGTCATAATTTTCTCTTTTACAGTTCGAAATAAAACCAAGAATCCAGCTTGAATACGCAAGCCAGTTGTGAAATAATTTTGAGCTATTTTGAAATCCATGCAAAATGTAAATGAAATTCTGACACATATATAAGTAAACGGAAGACTTTAAAATTGGTACTAAGTTTGAAAATATTTAAAGGGATATTCTTAATTTTTAAGGAATTTGTCACATAAGAAGCAATGGCCATTATGAAATCAAAATCAAAATCACAAGAACCCAGCAACATTTGAGACATATTGTCATGCAAAACAAGGCTGGAAACTGCAAACAATAATCTTGAGATCACTCCAAGTCATTTCCCCCCTATTTTGAAATCCATGCAAAATGTAAATGAAATTCTGACACATATATAAGTAAACGGAAGACTTTAAAATTGGTACTAAGTTTGAAAATATTTAAAGGGATATTCTCAATTTTTAAGGAATTTGTCACATAAGAAGCAATGGCCATTATGAAGTCAAAATAAAAATCACAAGAACCCAGCAACATTTGAGACATATTGTCATGCAAAACAAGGCTGGAAACTGCAAACAATAATCTTGAGATCACTCCAAGTCATTTCCCCCCTTATGAATGGACTAAGTAATCACATTTTATGCAAAGGTGTGGTTCCCAAGTAATAAGTCATACATTAATTGCATCTTGAACTTTCCCATCTTCAAATCTTGAGTGAGTGGTGTGGTGTCTCAAATAAGAATATCCATAATTGTAGGGTGCTAACGAGATTTGTCAATACCCGGTGTTATACAAATCCAATTGTTTCCTTCACATAGGAGCCGTGGAAATGAGACTCGCCCTTTTCTCAGAGCATCCAGCCACTCATCCTGTACGGTACAAATTACATTTTACTCCACTTACAATAGACTAAATAACAAGTTAAAGATTCCCCCAACCCACAATGCTAATGCTACACATGATATTTCCCCCTCTTAACAAAGGCTGATTAAAAAAGGAACGAAGGAAACGAGCTCTCATTTCACTTTCTTGAATTCCAGGGCTATATCCCCCTACGGGCCTATCCCCTGGACTAATTCCTCATAAATTCCAGTCATATTTCATTCAACCCCCAAATCCCATGCATTCGCATTTTAACCTGTAGGATTTGAATTGAATTTAAAAAATGCGCCCAACGCATTCTTTAGCTAATTTCCAAAAAAAGTTTTATATATTTTTCTATTGTATTTGTATTTGATTCAAATAAATCGCTCTTAATATTTACAAAACGTAAAGGCGACAGCGTACCGCGGCCAAAGCAGCGCAGTACGCATTACGCATGCGCCATACAGTCTTCGCATCTGCAAATTCAGTCCATTCCGTCAGAATTCGTGATCGCCGCCGCGCCGCCACCCGTTCGCCCGTGGTCCTTCATGGGTGTGCCATTGTCGTCGGTCGTAAGTAACTGAAGTGTCAAACACCTGCTGAATAATTTTTGAAAGGGCATGTTTTCTGCATTGTTATGCGGCCCCCGGACTCTCACAAAGGTTTGGAAATCATGTCGAACGACGGCGGGCGAGGAATGGACGCGCGAGGACGGAACAAGAAGAGAGCAATTACAAGGAGGAAGTATGGATTACGGGATGCACATTTAGGATTTATAATTCAAAAAGGATTTATTTTAACTGCTTCGTCGTCGTTTTTGTGCCCTTCCCCGTCGCAGCGCAGAACATTACATGGAATGCTATCATAACGAATTGGGCGGTCTGTATGTTCTTGTAAGGTGGCGTACATTAAGTATTACATGGTTAATCGGGCTGGGCGGGTTAAAGGTTGAACCATGCAAAGGAAACGTCGGATTAAATACAAATTTCCAATTTTCATGAGAAAATAAACTCATTTTAGCAATACAAAAAATTAAGATTTTAATTTTTTATTATTATTTGACTAAATAATTGTTAACTAAAAAAACTATACAATTGCAATTGTGTATGGTAGTTTCCCTTGGACTTTTTAGAATGACTCCGCAGCTCTGATTCTCATTGTAAGATTTGTACATTCAAAATTTCCTCGCAAAGGAGGAAGCGCCTTGATTTCAATTCCAACAGGTGAAACTTTTGTGAGAGGCGGATCTCCTACCTTTGTGATAGCCTCTTTGTATAATGTCGGATCTAAATCAAATCAATTACGTCTCAGCAAGGGGTCTTAACACAACCAAAAGGGTTTTACATATCGCATCCCACCGAGGGGGCCCTCCAGCAACAATGTGTTCCTTGGAACTTGGAATGGACTGAGTGGAGGGCCCGATTTCTTTGAAGACTTCCTTCGTCGTTTGTTTCGTGATCTCTTTTAAAAAATTGAAGGAAAGGAGGCTAACACCTTGGGATTCTCTTCTCCCTCCATCACTCCAGGCCCAAATTGGGAAATGTGAACTAATATTTTATACCAGGACGAGTCCGTCTTCACTTGGGATAATTTATTGGATCCAAGCTTTTTTTTATTCGGATCATCTGTCTGGTGGGATTTCAGGTGTTTTATGGATGGAACAGCTGGGCTCAGGATTTTAAAGTCAAATTTAGATTCCATATCAACTCCACCAAACTTAATTCGTTGAATTTAACCTGGTCTAATATAGCCAATTGGCCATACTAACAATGTGTGTTATTTTGTTGTGATAAATAATTGATATTATTGTAAAGATATTATTAAAACAAATTATAATTCTAGAAATAGCATCATGGATTAGCATAAATTATGCCGATTTATGAAATACGCAACTCTATAATTCACGCAATGCGAATTTAATACATAGAAAGCAATAGCCATTTATAATAATCCAATTGGACTGCACTTATAGTACCCAATGAATGATTGCATGGAATAAATGAATCATAAATCTCAAGACAGCCATTCAAATTAGTACTTTGTTGACTGAATAATTTTACCCATGCTCTCGCATACCTTTGATAATGGAGGTTATCGTAATGGAAGTTATAGGATGATTCGAATACGTGGATTGAGTACAGATCAGGTCAAGCCCTACCTATACCCCGCTGCCCATGTCACACCTGAGATGGTTTCTCAATCATGCGAATCTCAAATTATCCGTCCGCCATGGCGTACCGTAGACGTGTGTGTTATTTCTGATCAGCATCGGGGTTGGTCTTTTTTGATGGACACATAAATGACCTTTGACCTCGCCCCTTGCCTGCATTCATGCCGCGCGCATCCACTCTCTGACTGAAACGTTATTCTAAATCCAAGTTCGATTTCTGACTCAGATCAACATCCCATATGCCAAGGCTGAAGAATCCAAATCCATATGGTTTGATGGTGCGGCGCATGCGCATGAGAAAAATTCTAATTCAACGAAACGACTTTGAATTCTCATTAAAGATCATTCCAGGGGAATGCACGGAGGTAATTTAAAATTGCCATGCCATGCTGTGCTGTGGTCGGGTCAAAATCAAACGTCAACTGAATTTTAAATCTATAATACTCAATCCGGCCATATTTAACTCGACAAATAAATAAGGGCATCAACTCTTTCATTCATTCCCATTCCTGCAACATCATCCGCCATTGTATCCGCGCAAGCGCATGCGTATGCGCAAGCAAGGACCGACTTTTCTCTCAATTCTGCACATGTCTTTATTTTTCCCATTCATTCCACAGACGACTGAGACGAATCAACATAATTGTGACTCTCCATTGTTGTGGGTTGGAAAGGGGAGAAGAAAATTTTCACCATTAATCCGAATATGATGAGATTTGGTTCCCCCCTTTTTCAGTTTCAAAGTTTGACTTTAAAATTCTTTTGGAGCGTTAAGCTTGTGTGAGGGTCCCTTTTTCTTAAAGGGCTGGATTTTCCCAAGGCCTTCGTCCTGTCCTCGCCTTTCCCTTCCCTTTGAGGAAGGGCACGGATGATGGGGATTTGATGGAGATTGATGACCAACTCCGGCTTTTTTCACCCAATCAGTCTGCAAAATCGCAATTTTACGCTTGTTTCCAACTAGCTCCCCTGGTTTTGAACATTTCTATTCCTCCTCACGCACGGCGAGGTACGGCCTTCATCCGTAATCGTAATCTCTTCCTCCAACTCAACTTTTTTTTTAAATGGAGCCATCTAGTTCACCTAATTTTGTCGTACAGTAAAATTAATCGTAGAAACTCCGATTTGGGCAACACCGAGACGAAATCCACGGATTTTGAATCGTACGCGCATTCGTGAGTTTGGACGATATCTGTGCCGTGGGTTGGAGTCATGTGGATTGTTACTTACTTTCCCATTCATTTCCACACGAGTCATTCATTTTGTTCCAGAGATCGGCATCCAGGGCGTAGGGCAATCCAAAGGGTGAAATTCCTCCCTTCATTCCATTTCCAAAATCCGCAGGGCATTTTAAATTCCTTTAAATGGATGAACGTGTCCATGCATGTATGCATGTGTACCCGACAGAGGTTGGTCTACCGCCAGTATTTATACGTAATAGAGTAATTGTTCCCTCATAGTTCATGGGAAAATCTCCCTGACTGACGCATGCGCACATTAGTTAGCCTTAAGTAATTCCCTTGCAGTCTACATAGTCGCAATTGAAGCCCTTCGCCTCGTCCAGCCTGGCCTATGCTTAAGTGACGTACGTAGTCTTGGTGGGACTCATAAACTTTTTAAACGACTTTTCCCGCCAGACGCTGATGAATGAGTTTGTAAATGAAGAAAGATATTGGACAAGGATGATTTGGAGTTAAAACTACACAAGATCATTATGAATATTGGTTTGTTGCGATTGCGGCTGTTCCTCGAGGACCCCATAAAATCCAAGCATGCCGGCATATGCATTTCCGTGACAAAGGTCTATAAATCCAATTGTGTCGGTTCGACTCTCAATGACATCACGCTCCGCAACAATGCAAAGATATTAAACAATGGATTGGAGCGGATGAGACCAAGATGTACTGGCCCAGGTCACAATGAGACTAATTAACCATGAACAAGGGGAGCGCTACAGGATATGCGTACGTAATGCACGTAACGTTGTACGTACGTATTTGCTTCTTCCCGGCCCGGCCAATCAGGTTTTTCTTAAAATGAAAGTTTTGACTCAATAAAGTAATTAGAATTGACGGAAAGGAGCTTAGTCTCTTAAATAATAAGTATGTATGTAGTTCAGGATGATTAACTTCAAAGTCAATTTTTATAAAAATTAGACAATGTACTCAATACAATACGACATTGCTTTGGACGGCTTTCCTTGATGTGATGCGTGATATTATTACTTTATTACTTTTGGATGTTTTATGATTTTCGCATGACTATAAATGACGAAGAACAAAGGATTTACATACACTGGGTACTTGTATGTAGATTTGTAAATGTTTTGAAATTCAAGGCCTACGCGCCGCGCTACTGCAAACAAGTGCACTCAAATTAAATGCATCCTTAGTAATTTAGATTGGAATCCTGGCTTGACTCAACTCAGCAGGCGGTGCGGGTGAGATTGAAGGTGAACTTGCCACGACTTTATTGTTTTTGATTTACAATTTGCACTCATCCATCCATCCAAGCCGTTCATCTCCATTGACTTGATTTAGTTAATTATGTGGTTTAATCATTCCAGATCCGCTCCCACAATCCTACGAAACGATGGACACGGACTGAATGCATTGTGTATGATTATCTTCTTCTGATATTCCTTCACATTGTTGGAGATGGACTTGATTCTCCTTTTATAGTGTTGTTCTGCCGAAGTCGGTCCCTTTTAACTCACCCTTGCTCCTAGCTACATTTTGCCTGCCTGCCTCACTTTTTCACACCCATACATACGAATGGATGGATGCTTATGGCTCGTCAGTCAAACCTCGAAATCGTGACAATCCCTCAGTCTCAACCGGAACTCCTTCAACAAAAAGACTTATAATTACGATTTAGTAAAGGAGCAGAGAGCCGGAGTCTCCCTTCGATCATGAATCCCAATAGGCAGACAAACAGGCAGTTTGCTTGACTGATTTCTTAAGGAGTAAATCGTCAAGTCTCAAGTGTTAAGGTGGTCATAAGAATATACTTATACTGTCGTCTTATGGATGATTCAATCCAAAGAGTTTGAAGGAACACTCAAATATTATATAAATTTTAGTTTATTAGATGGATTTGCAATAATAAAGGTTTATGTGAGGTACTGGAAACTGCAATGGTCGTATTCTTAGCCCAAATTTTGTCTAATATTCTTAAAATTTGAATTAAAATGGTAATATTTAGAGAAAATTATGGACATTATTAAAATTTAATGTATGATTTACTGTATTCAAATGAGTAGGAACGCCAACTTGAGAGGGGTTGGAGTTGGTAGTGCTTTGCTTTGTAATGGACACTCATCAGCCGTCAATTCGCCGTCGACGTGAAATGAGTCAGTCAGGGGTACCTGACCGCAGCAGCTCGCCAGTCAGGAACATGAATGACAGGTTTTTGGTGTAAAAGCACAATTAAGCGCGTGTGGGATGAGTGACAGGATAATGCTATGTATTGTTTATGCACAAACATCCATACCTGCAAATTACGATTACATGTTCAATTCTCCCCTTCAATGGGCCTCTTTTCATATGAATTGATGAGTGAGTGTGCGAAAAATTTGTTTTCATTGTATCTGATTTCCCGTTTTACTAATAACTGTGTCAATAGCTTTTCCACGGCTGGAACTACACACTGTGCACTGGCGGAGAGATATGAGATGTAATGTGCGTCCAACTTGTTTAAGTGCATCTTTCTTCAAGAATTTTTATTATAATAAATTTCTTCATTCTATTTCATTTTCTGAAATTTGTGCTAATTAAAAATCAATTGAAAAAAAAATATTTTCGCATTTTTAGCATTCGGAAAGCTAAAAACAGTTGTGTAATTAGATTTCAATTTTTCAATTTCCCCCAAAACGATAATTACGGGTTTTAATAAACATTAATTAGAATTATGCCAACTAAATATTCTCAAAATAATTCAAACCAGATACTAAAATTAGTCGAACCTAACATAAGCAGACTGGTAAAGTAAAATAAATCATGATTCCCTATGTTCACCAACCACTGAACTTGGAAATCAAGTGCACTTATCTTTCACCTTAAAAAAGAGACCAAAGGAAGGAATTCGTTCAAAATTTTATTACACAAAAAATGAAGAGCAACAGGTGGTTTGGGGTTGGAGGAAAGGAGACAATTGTTGCGGAGGGAGGTGGGTGAAGATGAAAGGTTTGTCACAGTGGTGGCAGGTTCAATCGATACTAATTCCACCCCATTATGAGTGCCATAAATAAGGAGTAAGGGAGTCCCACCTCGCCTCCACAGGAACTTAAGAGTTGACCTTAATGGATGTAATGGGATTCCTGGTCTGACCTGGAAGTGAAGAACCCAAAAAATTTCAAAACGAGTCAAAATGACTTCGTAAACGCATGTAGACTACAAGTTAAAAGGGTTGGAAACTCGTTGTAAGAGTAATTTTGTGGAGGGACACCAAGGGAAGTCCATTGTGAGTCCAATACGAAGGTGACTCCATAAAGTGACCTGATAAAATCAGTGGAAAAATGTAGTTCAAGTTGGGACATAAATTTTATCCAAGAGGTGAAATCCTAAAGGAAGGTTGGGTGATGTGATGTGTTGGTAGGAGTTGCATGCTCTGGAGTCGAGTGTTGGTCACAACGCACTTCAAATGAAGTACAAAAAAAATAAGGAGGAAAATTGTCTCCTGAACACAAGGGAGAAAAAGAGCCCATAAATTAAACTGATCTTCACAGATAAATGTCTGGCCCTCTTATTTCATCTTCAAACCGGTATGGCTCACCAGGACTCTCCATGGATTTCTCATTGAGTTCAAATGAAATGAATCGGATGGGATTCTGCTCCGTAATCCAAACGATAATAAACTCCAAAGTAATGTAAAGTGAAGTTAACTACGACTTTTCAGTGATTACACAATAGCTCAAATCTTCTCTTCCAGCCTCACCTACGCGGATGCCTGGGCTTCATAATTTGCATAATAATCAGAATGAGGGACCGTGTGCTTTCTTGCCCCTTCATGTAATGTGAATTAGAAAATAACTCGTGTTTTACGCCAAATTCCATAACGGAGGGATTACTTGCTCTGTTGCTTGTTGCTAGTAATTTAAAATTTTGAATTCTTTACAATCAGCTGATCCGAACATTTGTGGAAAACATGCGCACACTTCACATAAGTAGTTTACATGATTAGTTAGAAAATTTTCGAATTGTAATTATCTAATATGCATTTGTACTTTGCCAGATTAAAGGTAAACAAAATGTTTAATAGATTATATAAGAACAATAACNCCTAACTGGTAATAACTAGTTTTGTGGAAAGTTACTCGCAAACACGAAACAATCCAACCGGTCATCGAAGTTCGTTGCCTTCGATGGATTTACATTTGGACTGAGAAAATATATATAAGGCCAGGTCCGAACAATAACAAAAAGGAGCTCATAGAAAGAGAGTAGTATACCGATCAGAGCAGAATATAATGCAAAATACACAAAACACAATGTACTGTGCACAAAATACAATTGTGGCAATTTTGCTCCATTTGACGTAGTAATATGTACTATCAAACAAAACGTAGCGAAATAAAATTATGTCTAATTTTGTGCCTTTATGGGTACATTTTGCTGGCCCACAGTTTGTTTGAATTTTGGTCTTATTTACACATCCACTACCAATATTTTTTAAATTTGAAAATGTTAACTCTAAATTATATGGGTCTTAAAGTATGTATTTCAAAGGTTATTACGACGGGCTTATAGACCTATATAATATTACTTCAGGGCACAATATTTAGCATTTTGCCGGCTAGCTTTAGCACCGCATTAACTTCATTCAACCTTGTATATATTTTTATTTCTCTTTTGCGTTCTTAGAGCCAGCCAACGGCTTCACGATACAATGCTAGTTCTCCGTATATTCAACAAGATCCACGCAGATGTCAGACAAAGCAAAGCCCAGAACGGCAGCAAAGGCACGCATTATTTTGGCACCAATGCTTAGGAGAGTTCGCTCCCGGGTCGGGGTTCCGTGATGGACATCAACATATGGACGATCATATTTTTCTGAAAGGTCAAAATTGTATTAAAATCCATCATAAAAAATAACGAAACTTACTTTTAGTGGGATTTGGACATTCCACGGCTCCCCTCCAAGTTTGGCATTTGTGGCAATCGGCATTAATTAAACCTTTCGGTCTGTTCTTATTAGCGGCTGCGTAGTGATAGGGCTGGAGCAGATTAACGTCATATGTCAGTCAACTCCTTTCCAAAAATTAAAATGCAACACAATTCAGTAACTAGCAGTAACTTACATTCTATCCATAGCACTTCCGCTTCACAGTAGCGTACGCTTCAATTGTGTAAGTCTTCTAGTAGTACCCAACACAACAAAAACTATGTCAATTTTCCCTTTACTTTTGCCAATGTCAATGGATTTTTGAATCGCCCAAGAGTAAAGTCATAGGATTTATACTTGGTGTTTGGCAAAGGTTCTAACTACGGCACCAATGCTCGGAGAGGGGCCAGAGATGGAGCTAGTGATGGATCAGCCACAAAGGCACTCTGGGAGACTACGATATCGTCCGAACTCGGCCGGGTCAATACTCGCTGTCGCTGAAACAATTTTGTTCCAAAATGAGATGCCTATTTGAAACGAAACCTAAATTTTAATTTTGCTTAACTTCAAAATTTAATTGTGAATACAGCTGAAGACCAGCAATCCACCCGTTAAGAATTTTAAAAAAATGAGAATTTTTTAAAGTATTTAAAAAAGTTAAACTATTTTTTAAATATTTCTTGGAATATTTTTTGAATCGTTTTTAGTTTAAAATTTCAGAAAATTTTAAAGGAAATTCTTAATTGTGATGATACCTGGCCATGTCATTTCAGACGTTGAAATTTCACATCAGTTCCTGATCAGAGGGAAATTCCACACGATAATACATCCAAACATATGTTTTTCGGTCCACCGCGAAGTAATTAGCTACCAAGCTGGCTGGCTGTCCGGAGTAGAGCTTCGCACGGGTCCGGGGAACGGTGTACCCGTCCCGTATCCGTATCCGTACCCGAGTGTCCGTGTAAAAATCTTATAGACCCGTACCCGTACCCGTAATTCATCATACGGGTACTACACGGGTACTACACGGGTACTGCACGGGTACTTACCATTAGGCTTGCGTATCCGTACCCGCACCCGTGTCCCGGCCTAGCTAACCCGTGTACAAATAAGTAATTCCCGAACCGGTACCCGATACTAGCGGGTAAGAAAATTTGTGTCCCGACCGGACCCGAACCCGTATCCGTACCCGGTACACGAGTAAATACCCGTACCCGTGCGGAGCTCTAGTCCGGAGCTCACTTGCTTGCCGAACTGGCCGACCGCTTCCGGTCGAGATCGGACAATATCGTAGGCTGACAAGGTGGATGATGATGTTCCAGTATTTTTTCGGTATTTTGACATTTTGTGGGCCGAAAAACCCACGGATACTTTTCCAATACGGGATAGGCAAACCGGAGTCGACGTGCAAACTTCGTATATGGACTATTACAAGGAGAAGTAAGTTTATCACATTCCATTTGTAAGCTCATTTTCATCCTTTCATTGCATCAATTAAGGTATCATGTCACGGTACGAAACTCGAGCCAGCCAGAACTATGCAAAATGACTGGTTTGACGGAAGAAATCAGAAAGAATCTGTCTTGATTGTTGTCTACTACGCAGATTAAATTTAAAATTGTTTTGTTGTTGAGTTTTATGCTCATACTATTAGTTACTAATCATTTCATGTGTATTTATTAGAAAATTTACTGAAAACCATGCGAGCGGTCGGCCTCCCAATTGGGTACAACATGAGCCGGCCTTTAGAAATGTAATTTTGGCTATTATGTTATACCTTGGTTAAAAATTTCTTTGAATTTATTTGATTCGTTTTTAGAATTTTGAATTTTTTCTTGAAAGTTCTTAGAATATTCTTAATTGCTATTCTACCTGGGGAGATAGTTCTACACGTTGACAAGTAATTTCACATCAATTCCTGATCGAGGGAAATCCCACATTACAATTTAGCATCGCAGCATGTTTTTCGGTCCACCGCGAAGTAATTAGTTGTAGGCTGCGGGGGTCCGGAGCTCCCTTGCTTGTCGAATTGGTCGGTTCACTTCCGACCGGAAGTTGGAAAACTGGAGTATTTTTTAAAATATTAAAAACAAGTAAATTCTTTTCTAAAAATCTTAATCCCAATGGTTCCAGACGCTGACTAGTAATTTCACATCAATTCCTGATCGGAGGAAATCCCACATGACAATGTTGCATCGCATCATGTATTTCGGTCCACCGCGAAGTGATTAGCTATGCGGCGGTCCGGAGCTCCCTTGCTTGGCGAATTGGTCGGTCCACTTCCGGCCGGAATTTGGAAAACTGGAGTATATTCTAAAATATTAAAAAAAATTAATTTTTTTTGAAAATTTCTTTGAATTTATTTGATTCGTTTTTAGACTTTTGAAATTTTTTTGAAACTTCTTAAAAAATCCTTAATTGTTATTATACTTGGGGAGATAGTTCCAGACGTTGACTAGTAATTTCACATCAATTCCTGATCGGGGAAAATTCCACATAATATTGTATCGCAGCATGTTTTTCGGTCCGCCGCGAAGTAATTAGCTGTAGGCTGCGGCGGTCCGGTCTCCCTTGCTTGCCAAATTGATGGGTCCACTTCCGGCCGAATTCGGACGATGTCATAGTCTGCCAAGATGATGTTCCAGTATTTTTTCGGTTCACTGATTCCGCCATTTCCGATTTTGCATTCCCTGGCTTGCCGACTAGGCCGACCACTATCTTAGTCTGCCAAGATGGATGATGATGTTCCAGTATTTTTTTCGGCTCACCGTGAAGTAGTTAGCCGCCAGCAAGGATTCCACCATTTCCGTTTTGTATTCTATGAATTTAAAAAAAATCGAAAATTTTTTAACGTATTTAAAAAAAATTTAAATTCTTTGAAATTTTTGTTTTAATTTTTGGAATTCGTTTTTAGAATTTTGATATTTTGAAAATTCTTAAGAAATTTTTAATTGTTATTATACCTGGCCAAACGTTCCAGACGACTATTAATTTCACATCAGTTCTTGATCGGGAAAAAATTCAACATTACAATAATGGAATAATGCATCCCAGTATTTTTTCGGTCCACCGCGAAGTAACTAGCTACCTGGCTGCTGGCTGTCCGGAGCTCCCTTGCCTGCGACACTAGGCCGACAACTTCCGGGCCAGATATCGTAGTCTGCCAAGATGCATGATGCTCCAGTATTTTTTTGGTTCACCGCTGCCAGCAAGGATTTCACCATTTCCGTTTGAATTCTATGAATTTAAAAAAATGGAGAATTTTTTAAAATATTAAAAAAATTAAATTTTTCAAAAATTTTTTTTAAATTTTTTTAATTTTAGATATATAAAATTTGTTAAAAAATTCTTAATTGTTATTATACCTGGTCAATCGTTCCAGACGTTGACTAGTAATTTCACATCAATTCCTGATCGGGGGAAATTCCACATTACAATAATGTATCCCTGTATTTTGCGGTCCACCGCGAAGCAATTAGCAACCAGGCTGCTGGCTGTCCGGAAATTCCTTAGTTGCCGACCGCTTCCGGCCGAGGTCGGACGATATCGAAGTGTGCCAAGATGGACGATGATGTTCCAGTATTTTTTTCGGTTCACCGCGAAGTGATTAGCCACCAGCATTCCGCCATTTCCCTTTTTAGATTCCTTTATAAATATAAAAAGAAAAGGAGTGTTTTTTAAAATATTTCAAAAATTTTATTCTTTTTTAAAAATTCCTTAGAATATTTTTTGAATTCGTTTTTAGAATTTTGAAATTTCCTTGAAATCTCTTAAAAATCTCTTACTTTTGATGATACCTATGTTCCAGACGTTGACTAATTTCAAATGAATTCCTGATCGGGGGAAAATTCCACATGATAACGCATCCCAGTATGTTTTTTGGTCCACCGCGGAGTAATTAGCTGACTACCAATCTGGCTGGCTGTACGGAGCTCCCTTGGAATGACTTGATGTCAAAGTCCAAGGAAAAAGACAAGTATAGTGGTGACCAAGCAC
Organism: Orthonychiurus folsomi; assembly: GCA_036851895.1. Lineage (NCBI taxonomy): Eukaryota > Metazoa > Arthropoda > Collembola > Poduromorpha > Onychiuridae > Orthonychiurus > Orthonychiurus folsomi. The sequence continues at coordinate 4,700 of JAAXYW010001397.1, read as the reverse complement.
CGATCAAACTTCTTCCAAAGTTGCGCCAAATGACACAGGCTTGACTCAAGAGATGAGGATTAACTTCAGGTTTGAGTTTGAGGGATAGGACTTAAATCTTCTTCCAGCCATAAAGAGCAAAACTTGACTGCATTTCAAGAATTATCAACCGAATCAGAAGCAGCCCGGAGGTAGGATTTTATAGTTCAGCTACAGCATTTTAGTTTATTTTGGATTTGTAGTGCACCCACCTCTTGATCGGAGTTCATTCCTGTTCGTGTATTACGTTTAAGGTTAGAGCTGATCTCGAGTTTTGGGGAATGGATATCACGGCCGATATCGGATATCACGGCCCTCGACAAATTCTTCAATGGGAAAATATACCCTTTGGCGATGGAAAACTCGTAGAAGTTGACGGGATAGCAGACTTCACTAATGCTTTCCCTCAGCTTTTAATTTATTTGATTTTTTTGTTTATAGTTTTGGTTCGCTTTAAAGTAGACTAATTTGCTCGAAGTTCGAGGATTGATGAGTTCCGGAGTTATCAGTTTTTGACGCATCCATGCTCTCTGCTCGTAAAAATCACTAATCAACGTCTGGAACTATGACCAGGTTTCATAAGTTTCATCTTCATCACGGTCATGCGCCAGCATGAGAGGATCAAGCTCTGCGTCGAAATTGCGTCGAAATTACTCACAAAGTGATCCGAATGGAGTGTTTGGCATTATGGGACAAATTCGTCAAGAGACTTAAAGTCGGAGTGGAGAAATGGTGGCCGAGAAGGAGGAGATTAAGAGGCGCGGGTCATTGGAAGCACTGCAATTAAAAATAACCTATAATAAGAAGACCTGACGAGTCGACGACATTCTTTGGAATGAAAAAAGCCACCAACACATACCCCACCATACAAGACCAATGAAGGGAGTGGAGATTCCTGTAACTTTCGTGGATTATTACAAAAATAGGCAAGGTATTTGTACTGCTAGCTTCAATTTGGAATTGACAATTCTATAATTGTGCTTGGATTTGTAAGGTATGCCATTAATGCGCGAAACCCAGCTCAACGGCTCAATCATTGCTGATGTCAAATCCCAAAAAAAGACATGCGTCGTAGTGACGAAGAGCCGATCAATATCACCAATGCTAAGCTTTCCCGAAGTAAGCTTTGATTTTTTTGTTTATAGTTTTGGTTCGCTCTAGAGTAGTCAAATTTGCTCGACGATTGATGAGTTGTGGAATTCTTGACCTAACATAGTCGTCATCCCACAAGGAGGACATCAACACCTACAAAATTTGATTCAAACAATAAAGAATGTGGGTCGTCCGATCTGCTTCAATATCAGACCTAATTGAAGAGTAAGCTAAATTTTAATTTTTCCCTCATTCGAAGCTTGGCGATTTGACGAAGTGACCTACATTATTGTAAGGAAGTGTCTCACGAGTCTTGGCCGGGTGGAATGTATGTCAGAATCCGCAGCCGAGAGGCGTGGTGGATGACTTCATCACTACCTGAAAGGTGTGCTGTAAAGCAGTATAAATAAGTATTGCTAATTTTAGCTGCAATGATAGATCAAATTGTAATGCTTTGAGTATTTTCCAGTTAATTGGGAATTTTTCTTGGTGTCACCAAATGCCCGCCAGCCAAGGAAACGTGAGCGCGAGTCCAACCAGCTACAACATCTTGTACGAGAGGAATGGCCTCCACGCGGACAAAATCCAACATCCTGCTTCTTACATACAAGTTGCGCCACGCCGCACTGGCCTTTTTGACTGGAACAACCACGAAGGATGAAGGAATGATTTAATCAACAACCCAGTAAACCATTTTTGCGAGACTCCCCCTCACGTGATTGTAACGTTAAATCAACGTATGCCAATGGTGGATCTACGTTATTGCCACGTTTTGTTTGTAATGTTAACGTAGAAATCACGCAAAAATCACGGACAGAATTCAACGTTCTAGCTACATGTAGTTGGGGTGTTGAAATTTGTCCGTGATTTTTGCGTGATTTCTACGTAAAAATCACAAACAAAACGTGGCAATAACGTAGATCTAACGTTGGCATACGTTGATTTAACGTTACAATCACGTGAGGGGGAATCTCGCAAAAATGGTTTACTGGGAAGGGATTGAGCCACCTATTCCTTCCTTTTTCGTTTAAATTCGACTTTGAGAGCTATGGTCTTCTCTTTTCAATGTTTAGCGTTTATTTTACTGTTGGCTACCTTTTAATTTTTGACTCCTTTAATCATTGAGTAATGTATAGTGTTACGATTATTCGCACTACAGCGTACAACCAGTATTTAATTTCCTAATATAAAGTGCTCCTTTATTGCATGAAATTAATAAATCCGTCGACTGTTGGGGTTTTGGTGTTTGAACTCAGAGTTTTACTATTTTGTTATTTTTAGAATAGAGAACGTCCATGTTTCAATTTACAGGCCGGTTATGTATTTGTTCCTAACGACGCAATTAACATTGAAGTAGTTTAGGGAGTTTAGATGCAGGGGGGGTTAGTTAGGAGCTAGGTTTTGCACCCAGCCATCATTTTGACATTTAGAAATTAAATTTATCCTAAATTAATTTACGATGAAAATGTATGTAATGCAATGCAATACGCATACAAATGCTTTGAACTAATTACAATTTCTTAATCCTGTCAACTGCCAACTTATCGGTCATTTGATTCCGCTCCCAACTTGGAAAGCTCGCCGCGCACCTGCAGAGGATAAAGTCGTTTGCATATCATCCACAGAACAAAAGGCCCTAGGACAAATTAGACATTTATGTAAAACCAATCCGCAAAAAAAATCGGTTGCAGCTTCGTGATGGTCGCCGATATGCTGTGTGTGGGTGGAGGACCTTGAAAAAGAAATTCACTTTCCTCATTTCTTATTTCCTGTTGATAGTTAAGGAGGCGGAAACAGCAGCGCCAGCGGCGACAGGAAGTGCCAACGGAAATGGTCGGAGTAATGTCAGCCCAAATGGAAATGGACATTGTGGTGACGGCAATAATGTCGGACTAAGGGGTCAGTCAGTCACCAAGGCGGGAGCAAACCTTGGAAGACTTGATGTCTACTATATCGTCCGAACTCGCCCGGAAGGGGTAGGCAAGGAAGGGAACACCGGAGTGCAAGGTGCAAGCCAGGTTGGTGTCTAATACTTCGCAGTTAACTGAGCGAGCCGAAAGAAAGACTTGAACATCATCCATTATCATGTGCAATTTCCCCCGGACCAGGAATTCACGTCAACCAAAAAAAAATACTTGCCGAGAGAATTTCTTTCGGGCCAAGCATCATCGACGGAGGAAGCATCTTTGTTTACTTCCCATCTTTGTTTACTATCCAATATTGCGAGGAACTCCGAAAGCAAAGTGCACTAGTGACCAGCCACTGATGCTCCAACTAGCGGCATCATCAAACGCCAGGTTGCCGTGCTGGATTCAAACACCACAACACAACATACGACACTATGTACAATTTTTTAACCGCATCGTTAGTGCAGATTTGATTGACAATGATTCGATGGGAAGACTCTGCGGTAATGCGCCAGCATGAGAGGAAGCTCGAAATTTACTCACATGGCCATCCAAATGGAGAGACTCTACGACGACGACATTATCATAGTGGGCCAAATTCGTCAAGTGGTTCGAACTCGGGTTAGAAAAATGGCGACCGTGAGCGTGAAGGAGGAGGTTAATAGGTGGGTCATTGGAAGCAGTGTAATGACAATCTATGTAATCAAAAGGGCACCGACTCATTCCCCACCATACCAGACAAACAAAGTGGGAGGTTCCTACAAGTCTAGTGGATTATTACAAAAATAGGTCAGGTATTTGTACACTGTTAGCCTCTATTTAGATATTTTGGAATTGATAATTTTTTAATTGTGCATTGATTTGTAAGATATGACATCAATGTGCGAAACCCATATCTCAACTATTGCTAGCCCAAGCAAAGAGACATGCAGATCAAACTTCTTCCAGTTGTGTCAAATCGACAAGATTGACTCAAGAGGTGAGAAATAACTTCAGAAAAGCCGAATCAGAAACAGCCGACAGATATGTGTCAAAATTACTCACAAGGTCATCCAAATGGAGTGTCTTTGACATTCAGACTTTCAATTAGACTCACCATTTACCATTGCGGAACTTCAAGATGTAATCATTAAATTTAAGAATGGTAAAGCCACCGTGGCTGATTTTATTCCAAATGAGTTTTTTAAGATTTTGGACATAAACTGGCAGACGTTGTTGCTTAATTTTTTCAATAAAATGCTGGAGGATGAAATCATTCCCCAAGACTGGCGCACTATGCTTACATCCCTCCTTCACAAAAAAGGTGACAACACAACCCCCAGAAACTACAGAGGACTAACAATGGCTAGCAATGTTTTAAAGATTTTTACCCACATGCTAAACAGTAGACTCAACTCCTGGGTTGAGGAATCAAAATTAATTCCTGAGTGCCAAGCGGGGTTTAGAAAGGGGCACAGTTGCGTAGATCAAATTTACACACTCAGATCCGTAATTCAAAGGCATTTAAACTTGGGTAATCGGAAAGTATATATTGCTTTTGTAGACTTTGAGCGAGCCTTCGACTCTGTTAGTCACAGCCTGTTGTGGTCTAAGCTTAACAATCTGGGGGTCAGCACTAAATACATAAGAATCCTTAGGCAGATTTATCAAAATGCAGTTACAAAGGTTAGAGCTGGAGGGAAA
>JAAXYW010001396.1:0-21890 GCA_036851895.1 Orthonychiurus folsomi | reverse complement strand
TTTTTTTTTCGGTTTGAAAGTCAGTTTACCATCAGTATCATCAGTAGTCTAGCAAACCATGTGCTTGTCCATGTCAACGGAACACAGGATTGCTTCTCGTATTCTCAATATGTGCTCGCTTTTTGGGCCGTGCTTGTCGCGGCTTATATAAGAATAGAGCAAAGTATTGCCAATTCAAAATATATAAACGAAATTTGGGGAATAAAAAATAAATTATTATGACTTAAACTGTGTTGTTTGCTATGCTGCTATGCGTGAGGATTGTGAATGTGAAGTAGGGACGGAGCCATCATACGTCACGCTCGGGGGTCGGCTCCCCTATCTCTTTTCTCGGATCGGCCGGACCTATGCTCTATCTATTTACCTTGATAAATCCAAAACCTAAGAAAGGAAGACTAGCTGCTAAACTCTCAGTTTCTTATTTTTCGGCTAGGGCACTGGTTTTAAGCACACCAATATTTGACATCCACAATAACCTAACACGCTTTTTAACTGTCGACGTGAATAAAGCGAGGAAGCTTGGTGAAGATACAATTTTTTAGGGATAGACGGGCCTGAACATATGCCAACTTGTTGCTATCATTAATCACATGTTCACCATGACATGGCATTGAACATTAACATAAACACAATTGAGCGCATTTTGTTGAACAATAATCTTTGAGCATTGCTAACAAAGGCAATTAGCAAACTTCCGTCAAACTGCAATTGCATTGCCGCCGGATATACTGTGGGCTAACCTTTACTATACCAATAACTTACATTGACCGTAATCTAAACTGTAATACGGTTAGTAGTTATCCATGTATAGGGCGGGATTCAACGGGCAGTACGATCGTTCCAACTGCCATGGGTCAGCGTTGGGTGGATTGGGTTGTTGTTGATTGCCTTGGAAAATAGAAACACGCGGACAGTAATAACGCAACAGTAGATGGAATTTCTTTACTCGTGTGTGGATTGGTAGTTAGCCCACAGACAGAGTTTAAAATAGTGAATGTGTAAATAAGTTGTGTCGGAGGAAGAATAAATCTTATATCTATCCTCGTTCTCTCTTTTTTTTGTGGGTCAGGGCGGAAGCACCCCCCCCCCCTTGCCAAATATTTCCACACCTCTGATTTTAAATTTGAAAGAATTTTTGCACGTATTAACTATGCAAGATTATTCTTCCAACTGAAGGTAAAATCTAAATTACAATGCAATGCAACCATCAAATAAAACAATAAAGTTTGTCTTGTACGTGCGATAATGGATAAAAATAACGCTAGGTAGTGGTAACGTGTCTTCTTCCTCCCTACATAGTGGAATGTCTGGATGGGCACGGCGCCGCCTTGAGCAAGCTCTGGAGAGCCGGGTGATCTTTAAAATAGCCGTAATCGCTGTGTGATTGCTGATCGAGCCGTATGTATTGGTGGTGTAGAGCATACCCTGCTCCAATGCCAGGACTTTAGCTCCGCACATTGGCACCACTGTAGTTTTCGAAACACCCATAGATAGCTCAGGGCACAAAAGGCGGTCGTCTCCCTCACTCCACAAGCAAAAAGTTGAGGGCGCTCGCTCCAGTCGGCAAGGAGGTGTGATATCGTAATTTCAAAGAACAAGCTCCTGGCCTACTCTTCGACAGTGTCCTTGATTGAAAAGACAACTGCTCGCCAGTGGGATAGAGTCGTCGGCTTCGTTCTTGGTGAGCTGAATGATGTATAGGCCATAGTTAAATACGGTTTTAACAAGGTATTTTGGCCAAACATATTCCAGTTCCAACTTGTTTTTGAGTTTCCCAGCCATTCTGCTGAGACTGTATGAGCTCATCGCCAGTAGGAGACTTTTTGGTTTGGATGAGCTCCATGCATTGAGCCTCCGAGATGTATTTATTCGTGGTAGTGTGTGATTGGGTATACGACCCCCAAAAGAAAGTATCGGTGTAACCAAAGGAGCTAGTCTTCCTGCAAAAGTGGGCGGGCTTAGTTATCAATCCCCCATTCGGAATCCACATTGTGATACCGACCACTTTCTGGGGATTTTCTAGTCGCAAGTAATAGCATGTAGGTAATTTCGGTAGTCGATAGATTAAGTTCGATGTCCGAGCCGCATTGCAGTAATACAAGTCGATTCTTTTGGGAACATACTTTGGAAATACTTTCGGTGAAGTATTAGCTCCAGTTGCAGCGCCTCATCTTCGTTAGCGACGCAGTGCGCTAGCATTCCGACAAATGCCCAAATTAACATGGTTGGGCAATGAACTAAAGAGGAGACAAGTCAAGCGTGCATTAATACATTCACACAAAAACTGTGTTAGTTTAACACGTAATCCTGGGACCATAGTGGGGCACGGCGATCGCAATCTGATTGGCCGGTCAGTTCCGCCGGCGGGTCAGTTCCGCTGGCGGGTCCAAGATTGGGGTAATTATCGGAAAATTGGAAAGTTCCGTGTCCTCTATGTTCAGAGCCAAGGTCGTGGCGGCTAGCTGTTTGTTGTGCGTTTCAATACCACTAATAGTTTCCTGCCAATGCTTTAGCGCGTATGTACGTAACTCAGGAGCGAAACTTGCGGGGCTGTCGAGCATTGAAGCTCTATCTGTCACGTGCGGAATTTACTGTAATGAAACTCTTTATTTCTATGGAGTTTATTACTGTAACTCCAGTAATGTCATGGAGACTCTAGTAACGTAACATCAGTCTTGATGTATAAGCTTTTTGCTGTGATAATTTCCTATTTTTTTTAAGTTGTAAAGGATGTTATCGTAAAATCTACCTGCTGTGACGCAATATTCAAAGCAAAGGCCAGGTGGCGATTAAATATATAATATACCTTTTCTGTTCTTAATACCTTCTGGGTTCTGGTTTCTTCGTGCGCACCCTTAATATTCGCAATTTTTCCTTTAATTATTTCCGCTTTTTTAAAATCTAACACTGAGTCGGTACCATTTTCGTTGGAGACACTTGAATTTGTTTTTAAATAATCGTACGCAAAACGATTACGAAGTACCAAATCTAAAAAGCTTTCATGTAAAAATTTAAGATATGGCGTGCTAATCCATCTATCCCCTAAACGTTTTTTTTCTTTTTACATCGCTTAAGTCTACTAAAACGCGAACTTGAGATTTTATTGTGCGTTCGGCTTTAAGTGACTAAAAAGTTAATTTTCTAGGTGCTAAATTTAAATACTCAAGAAATAAGGAGAGTTTTTCCTTGGAAAAAGCGTGTACCTTCTCAAGACACCCTTCAAACCTGACTCACTCCAATGAAAAAAAGATGTATCAATTTGTGAAGGGTGTGGACCTGCTCCATGTTGTAAGTGTCTGCTGCAAGAGTGCGCAGTGATGCCTTCAGAGCAAAATTTACAGAATTGGCAGTTTGGTGGATGACACCGCCTGTCTACAATGTGAGATGTGACCTACCCTTATCTGATGTGATTCGTCTTGGGCCTGAATTGACTGAGGACTAGCTTTGCGAAGCGTGAAATTGTATTTTGTCCGCGGCGGTAAAAATTGTCGGAGTTTCTTGCCGGTGAGACGACATGAACTCATGCGATACCCTAGCTGGCACCACTTGAGCGATTTATCATCTGATTGCCAGTAGCAATAGGGTATGTAAATTCAATTAACCTAGCTTCCCAATTTACAACATTCTCATCATGAAAACAAGGGCAACTAAATTTTCTGTGACACCTGCTTCAGTGCCATCTGGTGCAATTTTCATTCGAATTATGTTTCTACATGCGCTTTTAGAGACGTAGACAAGAATTACAGAGATGCCCTCAGCATAGCCTCTCATAAAAAACGTGTTTATATACATATAACTTGGTTGCTAAACATTGATGCCCTGGGGTAGTGTTTGTCCCGGGTATCCCCCGCCCCCAAAAGAGTAAGAATGACCCGTACTGTTTCCTTTTCCAATGTTAACAAATTGTCTTCAACTGAACAATTTGAAGGCCATAATTATGGATCGTTTTCTCCAGATACTGAGGTCATTTATATTCGAGCAGCAGTGTGTTTTGAGTTTCCCCGGTATTCTGGCCTATTTGAACTAATCGGTCGCTATTCGGTGCTTGTTTGGTGCGGATGAGGTCCATGAAAATGGATTCGGAGACTTACTCGTTGGTGGTGGTAGAGGGAGGCCTCAGTATAAGAACCCCAAAAGAACGTGTGTCCTTGTATTCAAAGTTTTTTGCTTCCGACTGATGAGAGCTGACTTGGTAACGACCCCTCCGTTCGGAACCCAAAGTGTAACAGCAACCACCTTCTGTGGTTTTTCAACTTGAGATATTCGCAAGTGGGAAGCTTGGGAAGACGGTATATGAGGTTCGAAGTGAGGGATGCATCGCCGTAAAACAATCCTACGGTTTTTGACTCCATACTTTGAAAATATTTCCAACGCAAAACAATTCGTTCTGAAGTAACTCATGGTCGTTACCCCATACTAGAGAGCTGAAGCCATCCAGTAAAAGAAAAAAGACGAGCATGAGGGGCTAAGAGAAAGGAAGTCAGGCTGTTTGTTATACGTGCCTAGACACAAACGCAGGACTACACGTGCTTAGTTCATGCTAGAATCCCGTGTCCACAAAGGTGGATAACGGGCCCGACCTGACCGACACGGTGTCTCCTCGCTGTTGGCGGACTGTTCCTAAGCATGAAGGATCGTGTCTGCGTCGATGGAATGTGTGTGCTTGTGTTATTGATATCCTCTAGCTCAGTAAATGTTAGGTGTCAATTTAGGATAGCATATGCATGCAATTCCTGGGTAAAATTTAAAATTGAGCGCAAGGAAAATTTTATTCGTTTCCAAATATGGTAACAGCCGCTGCTCGAGATGGGAAAAAGGCGGTAAGAGAATAGTAGGCAGCATGTTCGCCACTGACAGCAATTGGGATAGGCGGTGTTTAGTGCAATGTAGGCTAGGTCTGCAAATACATATTCCGGATTTAAAACGATATCAATATTGACGGACTTGCTTGAAATATTGTGCGCATTGCGTGCTTGAGTTGGGGAAGCAATGTGGATAGTCAAGCACCCCGGTATGACGACAAGTCCTGCGTGTTAATCTGTAATAAATCCGGCTGAGCCAGTTAGATATAAAATGAGATTTCATACACCGCAAGATGAAGACAATGCTGGTGCTTCCGCCATGACACAAAGTCTTTGCCTCAACATACACTTGCTCCTTTATTCACCTTTCAGCTTTTAACACACACTTCACAAATAGCCGAACTCTTCACGTATCAGATCGTCAACTTCTAAAGTGATAAAATGTGACAACAATAAAATGAATGAAAAGGGAGATTCTAATTCCAATGAATGAACTCGCACTGTCGACTGCAGCTTCCTCTTCTCTTTTATAAGAGTGAAGGTGTGTCCGGGAGTAGAACTTGTATTTGCAGTTCAGGGAACTTGTTTCTGCAGGTCAGGGAACTGGTTTTCTCCGGTCAGATAACGGGTCTTTGTAGGTTAGGGAACTCGTCTCGGCAGGTCAGGGAACTGGTTGTTGTACACGGACAAGACCTCTCAGGCTTGAACCTGTTGTGGCAGCCTCCGCAAACTCAACCAGTTCTGTGTTGAGGTGTGGAGGGAGTTGCGAGTTAGAATGACCGAGAACTCGTCATCCTGACCATTTCATGCACGGCAAGACGACGATAACGGGGGTGATACATAGCGTGAAGTAGCCAAATTATGCAAGAATGTGATAGTGGTGGCTATGTGTACAATGTTCTCGACGAACTGCGCTCGAGAAATGCAGATTTCTAGCTCATTACTCTTATCCGATGTATTGTACCCATTGACCAGTTTCATCCGTTTTACGTGGCAGTAAAAGGTGCGTTGAGTATCTACATCGCGCAATGTATATACCAGGTCATTCAGAAGCTTCAAAATCTCGTACTCGCCAAAATAGTACGGACTGAATCTCTGGGATGTGCGTGAGATACGGTGAAGTCCACGAGGGAACTTCAAGCGGACTAGGTCACCGGCCTTGTGCTGCACGTCGCGATGCCCTGCGTCATGCTTCTTCTGATTTGCTAACTGTTGCCGTTTTAACTTTTAACTTTAACTGTCAAACGAAATCCCAAATTCGTAGTAGTTGTTACGATGTCCAAACATAGTGCCAAACTAACTGGGAAACCTGTCAATTTTTTCTATTTATTGTGGCATTTCCCGTGCTACAATATATGCTAGTATGCCGGAACCTAACTTAGAACACCGCTGCGTGGGATTTAAGGAGCTGAGAGATCAGATTGGCCCCATTCTCCATAATAATTTGCTTAGAGGCAGAGAAGCACATAAAAATTGTTTCTCCAATACAGGTGACAATATATATATTAACCTAAAGTGATTTATTTCATGGCCCAATACATTCAAGTCCACAAACTGTGCTAGGCGTTGCCGAGACGATCATGGCGCCCATTTGTCCTGGAATTAAGCCACAATTGCGTTTGAGCCTGGCACATGTATTGCAAGCTTGAATGTAACGATATGTATCAGGCTTCATTGTGGGCCAATAAAAAAACTGAAGTTACTGATATAGTTTGGACAGGCCATAATGGCGCCCAGTCATGATGGAATTGTGAACTTCATTAAGTAGGGTTGGAATTAGCACGGTCGGAATGACCGGTCTAGGGAAGCCCATTTGTGTGTTTACTAAAACATCATTCAGAAGTCGAAAACGCAGAGTAGTCTTAACATCCCCAGTCTGAAGGAGTCGGACAAGATGTTGGCCTCCCAAATCTGCAGCCTAAAGCCCTTGCAAATCTTGAATTTACGAAATCAATACAAGGATTTAGGGAGCGTACCCGGGAGCATTGTATACAAGTTTGTATTCAATGTTCGTATCGGGCGTGTCTTTGCTATAACACTCCCGGGACAGGTAATTAGCTAGAGTATTTGCTTTACCTCGCCGGTAATGTAACACAAAGTTGTAATTAGACAAAGTAGCACTCCAACTTTGAAGCCGGTGTTAGTTGGGCTCCTAACTCAACTAACTAAGAAAGAAATACAAGCCAAATACCCTTGAATACTCACTCACTTTATTGGTTCAATGTCTTTCCTCGTTGGTTCACAAATACAATTTGAATTACTTTCTGATTCTTGGCTATGGTTTGGCGGATGACATCCCATATGGTTTGTAATTTGTTTTTGTGAGCAATTAAGTCATATGATATATTCGAGTTTACTTTGGGCAAAGTGAATTCAGTAGGAAATCTGGCTGGTTGGCCATATAATATTTCATGGGGAGATAAATTGTTTAGTCCTCTGGCTGGAGTATTATTATAACAGCAACATATAGCCTCTAACCATTTATCCCATTCCAAAGGGTTTGTTTGAACGTAATGCTTTAATAAATGATTAATTGTTCCATTATTGCGCTCAATGACAGAATTACTTCTGGAATTATAGAGTGCTGTCAGTCGGATTTGAGTTCGGAATAACTTATCATGGCAATGCAATAACTGGAATATGAAATTGCTACCAGTATCTAAAATAATTTGCTGGGGAGTGCCGTGGCGAAAAAATATATGCGACTCGAAGAATCGAGCAATTGTGGCGGCTCTCATATCGGAGATTGGAGCCCAAGCCGCATTTTTGGATAGCATGCAACAAGCATTTATGATATACATGTTTTTGCTAGTTGGCGTGGGGTATGGCCCAAGCAAATCTAAACACCATATTTGGTTTGGAAATTTTGGAATTGGCATCACGCCCGGAAGTCCAGGTGTTGTACCATAATTTCTTTTCAATGTGCTACAGCTTTCACATGTTATAATTCGTAGATGTCGCGTTTCATTGACAGCCAATAAAAACGTGACTGGAGTTTTGCATAAGTTTTAGCAAACCCAAAGTGTCCTCCCAATACGGGGGACGTGTGTGCTTCCCTGAGAATGGTGGGAACCATTGGGGTTGGAATGACTGGTCGCGGAAATCCCGCCTGAGTATTATACAATATACCATTGATGATGCAAAATCGTAGGGTTGTTTTATTGTCCTGACTTTCCAGTAATAAAATAATACGTTTGACATTGGCATCAGAAGCTTGAACTTCAGCTAGATTTTGTAATGGAGTAGAAATTGCTAAAGAAATTTTTTCCTCCGCAACATAGGGATTAGATAGGACAAAATCTGGATTATCAAGGATTGATTCATCGAAGATGTTTTTCGAGTGAATTCCTCGAGAAAGATAATCTGCCAATTCATGGTACGCGCCTGGGTGGAATTGAAGAACAAAATCGTAGTTGGACAAAGTGGCGAACCAAGCTTGTAGCCGATTGTCTTCTTGGCGATTGTTGCCTTTATTTTTTAATAAAGTGTTTGGTAAATTGTCCGTCAAAACAACAAATTTGGTACCGTAAAGATAGCAATGGAATCTTTTTAAGGCGGTTACAATGGCTAAGACTTCTAAATGTAGCTGTGGGTAGCGCGTTTGAGTGTCCGTTAAACTACAAGTGTGGTAAGCTTCAGGATGTATAATGTCATCTTCATGTGTTTGAAGCAAAGCAGCTCCCAATCCATGAATGCTAGCATCACGTACTACTATACTGGGTCGATCAATTCTAAACCAATGGAGCAGTGGCGGGGCAGTGAGTATTATTTTTATTTTGTTAAATGCGGTTTCATGCTCCTCGGTCCATTCGAATTGAACGCTTACACGTAAGAGATTGTGCAGAGGCTCTGTAGTTATGCTCAAATGTGGTATATTCCGCCTCAGCCAATTACAACTGCCTAAAAATTGCTGCAGATCTTTAACTGTACGTGGGTGGAGTGCGTTTAGCACACTAACTACTTGTTCCCTGCTTAAGTGGATGCCGTCTTGGTCCACAATGTGACCTAGTACACTGAGTCGTTGGTAATTAAAATTGCATTTGTTAGGATCGAGACGTCCCCCGAATTCGGTGCAGAAGGCCGAGAATTCAATATACGGTACAGAAGGCCGAGCAAGGGAAACCACGGGATACAGATTGTGAACATCAGCTTCCAGTGCAAGCGTAACAAGTGTTGCATCTGGGGCCTGAGAAAGTTGGGAAGTTAGTAATGGTGTAGCTACCGGAACCACAGTCGGGTTATATGGAGGCGGTTTCCCATCCAGAGGCTGAAGTTCGAACATAGTGGAGGTACGCCGTAGATGACGACGAAATTTGGACGTAGATCGACACCAAGAGGAACATGCTTTGGCAATTGGTTTCCGACAGCAGCAAAGGATTCAAATTAGCACAATAACTGCAACTGCAAGAGCAAGACAGGCTAAAATCTGAAGTAGCCAAGCCTGCACAGGTTTAAAGGCTAGAGCCTCCAGAGCTTGCGCAATCTCCGTTTGCTGCGGGCTTAAAGTACGGCCTGATTGAGTGAGCCAAAGCACGTTTTCGATAGTTGCGGGAGAGTTGACGGATTGCGCCAGCTTTAAAAGCAAATCCTGTCCAGTGAATTGTTTCGAACTTAGAATCCCTTGGCCCTGGAATACCTGATCTTGAATGGCTACAAATTTGTTGTCGAAAAGAGTGGAGGTGGGAAGATAAGGGTAATTGAAAATAGTAGTCAAATTAGATAGTAAGAGGAGTCCTTCCTCTGCCACATGGTAGAAAGGGCGCTGCAAGTTACAATCCACAGGTTCTGGGTCGTCAACGATGAACTTACTAATTTCGTTTAAATAACCTTCGCGCCGTTGATGGTTATACATGTACACCACCGGGAAATTGCGGGTACAAGCAAGCCCAGTCTTATTTTGAGAGAGGAAATGGTAAGATGTAATGGCGGTACACGGTCGTAAATGAAGTGCGTCACCGCTGGTTTCGACAAGGAATTTCTGGTTGTCGAGCAATGTTCGGACAGCGATCTGCGGTTGTCGTTCCTCGGCCAAGCTCATCATTGTTTGGAGGATCAATCTGTGGTTCATACAAGCCGAGTGGTGTACTTCCTGGATTTGTGCACTGATGTTTCCAGCTACGATGTCATGGAGAAACTGGAGCTTTGCATTAACTTCCGCGTCAGCGAAAAGTCTTGGTGACTGATAAGCTTCAGAAATGACCTCCTGAAGCTTGTCATAATCTACATACTTAATCTCTAAAACTTCGGCATTGATATGCCGAAGTTTAGCCCTGCTGTCGAAATGTGGTGGTGGTGTGGTTGTCGTGGACGCGTAATATCGATCAAGTTGTTGAATAAAGTCATTGAAATCCACAGGAGCCAACATCGGTAAATGAGTTAATCCCGGGGTATTATTGGGCGGGGTTTGAATAGGTCTTGGCTGAACAAATGGCTTCGTCGTAGAGACATCCTGCAGGGGTCCAAAGAATGGAGGTGGTGTGGAGAGTTCCGGTGCAATCCGAGGAAAACTGGTTTGGTTTAAATGAAAACGAAAAAGTCGTGGTGTGGTAGTGTTTGGAACCAATAGCTCTGCCAGAAACGGTTCCACTTGCAACGATTTTGTCAGGGTTTTGTAATCCAAGTCGTGGTGATCATTATAATCCCACTCGTGAATTTGCGGTGGGGTAGTAGTATTTGGTACCAGGCAAGCATTGTTACGATGAACCTCGGGTATGAAAGCGGAGTCCACGGGAAACAGTTCTCCCGCATACAGAGGTGGTGTAGCTGGGGGTAGGGTGGTCTGATTTAAAATCTGAGATGACGGTTGAACAGGTGGCAATTTTGGGTTCTCTGGCAACCAATCCTCTTTAAACTTAGGAACTTCTCTCCTGGTCCTTAATGCATCTTTAGATAGTCTGACCAATTTGACTACATCCGCCGTCGTAGTGGTCACGTTGCTAATAGCTCCGTAGACATCTGTGGTGCAGAGAAGCCCTTGACCGGATGTAAAGATATGAACCCCGCACATTGGGATTATACTGGTCTTTGAAACGCTCATGGTGACTTGAGGACAGGATAGACGATCGTCGCCTTCACTCCAAAGGCAAAGTGTGGACGGAGCCTTTTCCAAACAACATGGTGGATTCACATCATGGTTCCATAGAATGAGTTGTTGGTCAACTCCCCGACAAGATCCTTGAGAGAACGGACAATTACTGGGGAGGGGAATCGGTGCGGAGATGGTGTTATCTTCGTCATTGCGAGAAATTTGAACGATGTATAAGCCATAATTGTATATGTTTTTTTTCAAATACTGGGGCCATTTGTATTCCAATTGTAGAGTGTTTGTTGTTTCCCAAGTATTTTGCCCTGTCTGTACCAGTCGGTCACCGTTAGGCGCCTGTTTAGTGTAGATCAGGTCCATGCAGACTCATTCAGAAACATATTCATTGGAGGTGGTGGAAGCCTCAGTATAGGATCCCCAGAAAAACGTGTCCGTATACCCAAAAGATTTTTGTTTCCGGCAGATGTGAGCCGACTTCGTCAGTACTCCTCCATTGGAAACCCACATGGTCACCACGACAACCTTTTGTGGTTTCTCCAGTTTAAGATATTCACATGTTGGAAGTTTGGGCAAGTGGTAGATTAAATTTGACGTGAGAAAAGGATCGCAGTAGAAAAGTTGCACTGCCTTCGGTTCCATGCTCTGAAAGTACTTACGATGGAGCACAAGTTTGCGTTGCAATAATTCGTGTTCATTGCCGCCAACAATAATCCGGAACCCACTCAGGAGAACAAAAAACACAAGCATGGTTGATTCTATAGAAAGGAAAGTCAAGCAGTTAGTACGTCATGCAGTAAAGCCAAAAGCAAGACAACACAACTAAACCATGCGAAAATCCCGTGTTCACGAAAGTGGATGATGGGCCCGACCTGACCGACGCGGTGTCTCCTCAGAGTCAGCGGGGTGTTCCTGGGCATCAGCGGCAGTGTCAGATTCTGAAGAATGTGTTTGTGCATGATTTGTTGTGTCCAATTCAGTAAATGTAGTTTGCCAATGTAAAATTGCGTATCCGCGCAAGTCCTTTGTAAAATCCGATATTGATCGGAAATATTTATGTTTATCTGCTAAATAAGGTAAGAGTCGCAACGCAAGACGAAAAAATGGAGGCAATAAAATGGTGGTAAGCATATTTGCAATGGTGAGTTTATATACCAGCTCTGCCCAGGATGCGCCGATAATACGTACGTGTGAAAGGCGGTGTTTTGTGCAAATATTTGTTAGGTCTGTCAAGGCGTAGCCTGGTGCTAAAACCACATCCATGTCAGCCAGAGTGGGTGAAGCGTTGTCTGGCGTGGATACTGGGATCGTATCCCCAATATGAATGGACAAATAAGTTGGAACCGACGAAAATTCCTGGGTGTTAATGTGTAATGTGTCTGGTTGGGACAAATGAATATAAAATGTGACCTCGTATTAAGTGATACACAGGTAATGAGGAGGATTTTGAGGCGCTACGTAAGGTGAAATAGCCAAATCCCTCAGTAAAGCAATAGTAGTTGCCATGTGTACTATATTTTCTATGAATTGTGCGCGTGAAATACAAAGTTCCAGCCCGTTGTCTTCGTAGGGATCTGCATAACTAGTGATAAGTTTCATGCGCTTTACATGGCATTGAAAAGTGCGCTCAGTGTCTACATCCTGAACTGTGTATACCAAATCATTTAAGCATTTTAAGATCTCGTATTTGCCAAAATAATATGGAACGAACTTATGAGAGGTTTGTGGAATACGATGGAGTCCACGCGGGAACTTCAAACGCACAAAATCGCCTACTTGATATCGCACGTCGCAATGACCAGCATCGTGCCTTTGCTGAGTAGCCTGTAACTTCTGCCGTACAAAATTCCAAATACGTTGTTTATTGCGATGACCCACCAGATTGTATTGATCCAGTGGCGACTCCGGATCCACTAGGTCAAAGGAAGTGGGTAATTTGGGTGGGTGCCCAAACACAATTCCATGTGGGGACAGCCCGGACTGATTTGGTGTGACATTGTAACAGAACTAGAGCTGAGCTAAATGTTCATCCCACTGATCAGGGTGTTCCTGAACGTAATGCCAAAGCAACTGAGACACTTGTTAATTATTTCTTTCAATAGTCGCGTTGCCCGTGCTACAATACAAGCTAGTGTGACGCAACTTGGTTTGGAATACTGCTGCGTGTGATTTAAGAAGTTGGGATATTAGATTGGTTCCATTGTCTGTGATAATTTGTTTCGGTATTGAAAAACGCATAAAAATACGTTTTTCAATGAATTTAGCTATGGTGGCGCTTGTGTCATCCGGTGTGGCTTTCCACTGTGCATACTTGCTGTGCATATCAATACAAGTGATGACGTACATGTTACCTTTGAGTGATTAATTCAACGGCCCGACAATATCCAGGGCCCAGATTGAACTATGTTTTTCTGGAATGATCATAGCTCCCATTTTGCCCGGGATCAAGCCATAATTTCGCTTCAGCCGTGCACACGTATCGCATGCTTGAATGTAGGAATACGTGTCATTCTTCATAGTGGGCCAATAGAATTGTTGTTGAAGCTTCTGAAATGTTTTAGACAACCCATAATGACCACCGATCATGACCGAATTATGTGCTTCATGGAGAAGGGTCGGGATTAGCACCGCTGGTATCACAGGTCTCGGAAACCTCATTTGTGTGTTAACAAGGACCTGATTAAGGAGTTTAAACCGCAGGACGGTCTTGACCTCCTCAGCTTGAAGCAGGCGTAAAAAGGCTGAACACCTGGGTCAGCTGCCTGAAGCTCTGCAAGTCCTGAATCTCGGATAACAATACCAAAATTTGGGGGGAGTACCCGGGAGCATTATATACTAATTCCTCGTCTCCCTCTATCTCTGCTTCGTCTGGTGCATCTTTACTATAACAATCCCGGGATAAATAATCAGCTAAGGTGTTTTCTTTACCTTTACAATAGTGTAGTACAAAATCATAATTGGATAACGTAGCACTCCAACTCTGCTGCCGATTATGTTCTATTTTATTTTTAGCCTTAGCGTGAATGATAGAGTTAGGCAAGGAATCAGTCCAGACGACAAACTTGTGACCAAACATATAGACATTGAATTTTTGAATGCTTATAACAATGGCCAGCATTTCCAGATGAATAGCGGAATACTTTGCCTGTCCCGGTCGAAGGGAAGCCGAGAAAATGGCTACTGGGACTAAGCTATTGTCTTCTGCGCGTTGAAGTAGTGCTGCGCCGAGGCCTCGCCTACATGCATCACAAACCAATATGGTCGGACGTGAGTCTCTAAACCAATTTAACACCGGTGGTGTGCTCAATTTTCCTTTCAAGATTTCAAATGCGTTATTACATTCCGCAGACCAAATAAAAGGCGTATCCGCATGGAGCAACTGGTACAAGCTGTACGCTAAAACAAAAAGGTCAGGTATTTTTTAAACCAATTTAAACTACCCAAAAACCGTTGAAGGGATTTAACATCATCAGGAGGCGGGGCGCTCGTCACCGAGACAGTTCCCTCTTGTGATAATTGAACTCCTTGTTGGTTAACCTCGTGCCCAATGATGGCGAGACGTTGGAAATTGAACGAACACTTTTCTACATCCAAATGCGCATTATGTTTGCGCAACCGTTCAAAGGTCAGCCTAAGCTCAAATTGCTCTTCAATGGTATTGTCGGCTACAATTAAATCGTTATATAAATTATTGGTAAGAGCACAAAACAACAATCCACAAAATATGATATTCATTGCAGTAACAAACGCTCCAGGCGAAGATTTTAGGCCAAATGGAAGAATTTGCAGACAAAATTGGCCTTCAAAAGACACAAAGGATAAGATATCTCGACTGTCTTCATGAAGAGGAATCTGGTGAAAGGCCGCCGAAAGATCTAATAAACTTAAATTTTGAAAACGAGTTTGGAGCCAGTTAGAAATGTCCTCAATTGATGTGAACGGGGTTTGAACAGGTTGTAAATACCGATTGGGAATCCTGTGGTCAACACATAGCCTGAACTTCTTGAAACTATGTGGCTTGTGAACCACAAGCAAAGGTACGACGTATTGGGATAATCTTGGTTCGACCAAGCCATCCTTCAGCATCTGTCTTATCATTTTTCGTTCAAATTCTGCCTTCTCGGCCGGCTTGGGAATAGGAGAACAAGTAAAAGGTTTGACATCAGGATCAATTACCAGTTTGTGCACGTAAACAGTGATTTGGCTTGGGGGGTCGCCTACACGTCCCAAAATTCTATTAACAGATCCTCCAATTTGGTTCTGTCCTCTGGTAAGGTAGCTGGATTAATTCTCACCAAAATTGACCTAATGTGAGTTTGAATTTTGGTATCATAATTACTGAGATCCCTATCAATCGGGTCAGTAGAGGGCGCAGTTTTGTGTGCCTTGTCGCCAGGGCAAAGTATATCCGGTTGCCTAAAATCATTCATACTAGGTGTTTGAATTTGCGCAGTTGGGATGTTTTGCTCAAATATATCATCATGTCGTAAATTGAACTCCCGAGTTTTCGGAATTTTCCTCAAGTGTCTCAAGACCCTGAGGATTGCTTATTGTGCACGGGGCCGGGGAGGCCGTACACGTGGCTGTGAGCGCCGTATTAATTCCCGAAGCGGGGAAATTTTCTGTTCGAGTAATGCTCTCGCTGAGTGGCGTTCCTTGAATGATGCCCGCGCTGAGTGGCGTTGTATGAATAGTGCCCTCGCTGAGTGGCGTTGTGTGATTAACAGTTCCATCAGGACTATGCCTGGTTTCAGAACCATTTGTCTTAACCCTATCTTGCAAGGACTCGTCGAACGCCCCCTGCTGTACCAAATTATATATAATACTATCTAAATCAAACATACAACTTTCATCCTTTGCCACTAGCACATTGGCCACATGTGCAGTAGCGTCGTCACCGGATATACTTAACATTAGTATTGCTAGACCTCGCAACAAAACGCGGTCTGCCTGGTAGTCAATTATCACTTGCTGTGGTTTTAGAAAATTTGTACCACACAAGACTCCATAAGTGAACGATTGTAAGCACAAAAAACGCGTGAGTACTGGGACTCCCGCAATGAGTAACGGTACTTTTGCAATGCCCCTTACTGGTACTAACTGGGTACTCAATCCCCGAATTGTTATCGGCTGTGGAATCGCTTGAATTTGGTGATAGTGTACCAAGTCTGCCGATATAATCGAGGTGGAACTAGCGCTATCTATAATAAGTTCGATGTGTCTCTCATTAACCTGGGCTGGAATGCGGGTAAGACCCGAAGATTTGGAAATTTCTAAACAGACTGTATGTGGACCTGGGGCAGAACCCAGGGGTCTTGAGAAGGTTAATTTATTGGTTAAGGTGCCCAGAAGACGGAATAACATAATGCGTACATCGCAAGTGTCTTGGTCTGGTGTAGTGAGAAATAATAATTGTGCATGTGTACCCGTGTGTGATGAAGTTGTAGGGTACAATACTGGTATCATGTGATTTATTGGTTGTGGTTCCCCTGAGGGAAGTTGCACTGTTGTTGAAGTGGTTGTTGTTGTTAAACAAGGTTTGGTTGTTGGCAAACTACATTTTGATATCCGTTGTTCGAGTTTGGAGTGTTGTTGTAGTAGCCCCGATTGTTGGTGTAATGTCCCCGGTTGTTGTTGTAAGTGCCCCGGTTGTTGCTGGAAGTGCCTCGATTGTTGTTGTAAGTGCCCCGATTAGCTGGAGGATAGGTGGCCCCTGACAGTTGTAACAAGCTACAACGTTTTGTGAAAGAGTCCCTTGTGAGTCAACGATGTTCGTGGATGTCTTTTGAGCACTCAATTGTTGGACCATCAGAGTAGTCAGTGCGTCCAGTTTGGTATTTATTTGTGATGTGGTTGGCTGATCTGGGGAGAGGACTGGAGACGCTGGGGTAACCGATACTTGTTAGGAAGGTCCCTGGCCTGAAGCAACAAATGAGTGTGTTCAATTCTTCGCATAATTTTCAGGAATTCAACAACACTTTGCGGTCTCTTAATATTGACCTCCCTGAGAAACTCGGGACGGCAGTTACGGATTAGCCAGCGAATAATCTCTGCTTCGGACATGGTCCCATCGTATGCTTGAAGATCTGCCTTGAACGAGAAGGTATATTGTTCCACGCTCTCCCCCAGTTTCTGCTTTCGATTACGGCACTTTTCTTCCAACAGATTTTTGCCCGAAAAACTCTTATAGCCCTCCAGTAGTTCACCCACGAGGTCCTGGAATGTTATCTCTTCCGGTATGCCTGCATTATCATCGTCAACTACAGCAATTTCCCGTCGAGGCTCCTTGACGTATCCATCAAAGAGGTTCAACGCCGCACCGTCAAGGTGTAGGGCCAAGAGTGCCAGCCACACCCCCTCGGGGATGTTGTTACACCGCTTGGCTATTTCGAATCTAGTAAGAAATCTTCTTGGATCACTTGTCCGGGAAAACCGAGGAATTTGGCCGGCAAAACGAGCCACCGCCATTTGTGCCATAATGCAGGTCCTGTGAGCGGCAGTGACGATAGACTTGTTGTAACCGAGTCAGTAAAATTTGGTTAGATTCTCAGATTCCAGACCTCAGTGTGTGTGTGTTATTGTATGGAGTGATTGAGGCGTCGCGACCCAGGGTTGGGTTTTCACTTGTAAAAGCTATGTCAGGTGAGGTACCGTGTAAGGCTAAGTGTGGTAAAGTGATATTTAGCGGGAGTCAGGGCGTACCTGTCCCTTGTGCGGATAGGACATTGTATCTATCCGTTTAGAGTATCTGCCCAAAATGTTAAGGGCACCGCGGCGGATATTGTTTCAAATGCAAAAAAATCCAATTGAGGGATTTGGAAGGGCGGTAAAGTAGATTGGAGCTAATCCTGGGTCACAAAAATATATAGCGATGTCTTTTGCCTCAAGCGAGTAAAAATGTTTCTGGTTCAGAAATGTGTCGTACGTATCCCGCATATTCACTGCGTGACTTGAGTCGTAGCTCAAAATGAACATCCATAACAAGTAGGTAACCATGCTGTGGTTATTAGCAAATCTGTGGGATTGAAAAAGGGAGAATTCATTTAGCACATCTCATGCAACATTCAGTAATTTTTGCTGTTTCAAAAGGACGCTAAGCTTAGAGAATAAACTAAGGCTAATAGTTTGATTATAAAAAAATTAAGACATAATATAGCTGTGGCTCCATCTCGCGGGTCTCTTTAATCAAGTGGAGCGCCTTACATTTGGAGGTTCCTGGTTAATCGGCGGTTCCGTAGGCGACTCAGTATCTATAATTAGGTCATGAGCACAAAGGCGAGTACTATGGAATTTAATTTGTCATTCCTTAGTTGCAAAATTTTGAAGCTTATTTGCAAATTTGCGCATAATAGAAAGAATTCTCTATTATCCCCAGGTAGTTGTGTATGGATTTTAGTCCCATGGGTAAAACAGCTGTTTGTCGGAAGACATTCTTACTCATTCCTTCAGAAACGGATACATTCATATCTATGTGGGCATTTGCATCTAACTGCCCAGAAAACGTCATTTTAATTTCAATTTGAAAGCAACTAAATTCATCATCCACGTCTTGCGGAATTTCCGAATGTGCACAAACTTGCACCTTTTGCCCCGTTGCTAAAGTAATTAATAATATGGGCGGTGCCACCACGGGTACAAAATCAAAACAGGACCTCGAACTGATTGATTCGGGTCTGTCATGAGACGTTCTTTCTTGTTGTAGTGTTCAACCGCTGTGGGCGGGTTTAGAATGGAACGCGGGGCCTCCATATAATGGCTTTGGGCCAATAAAGCATTTTTCTTATCCCGGTTTACTATCATACACAGTGCCTAATCACTAAAGTCGTGGGATTGCCGTGTCCTGTCTTATCTGTTACGTAAATGTCCAGTAATGGGATTTGCATGGTGCGCCAGAGTATTATTTGATTCCCATAATCTACTATAAGCTTTTCCGGTTTAATAAAGTCCATTCCGCAAAGTATTCCATAACGGAAATTGTCTATGCAGTAAAACAAATGGGCGACTGTTTGAGTTAATATTATCATTGCTAGCGTCGCTACACCGTGAACGTTGACTAAACTTTCACTTACTCCTCGTAAGTTAATAGGGATCGCAAGTGGCCGCAGAATGTGTTGAGGACCGAACGATGCGTCAACTAGCATGTAATTTTGACTTGAGCTGGCTAAACAAGGCTTGGAATAACACACGATCCGAATTCAACTGAATGGATTTGGATCGAGTGAACTTCCTTTTCCGCAGTGAAAAGTTTTTACATTCCTCCGTTCACGAGTGGGCTGAAATTTCATTCTCGTAAGTCTCTCTATTATAGCTGTCTTGGCTGAGGCAGGATCTATTAAGCCTTCGCCGTCTGTGTATAAAGCTCCCGGATCTGAGAAATACATTGCCGTGCCACACATTGCTAATAATGATGGTTGTGACATTGAGGCAGGGGTTTCTGGACATGAGATGCGAGCATCCGGGCCTTTGGAGTACATGCATAAAGTCGTAGGACCCCTAGTGAGTCGACAAGACCTTGCAAAATCCAAATCCCATATTAGGACGGATCGATCTACTCCGCGACAAACCACTCGTGCAATGGAGTAATTCGTTGCAAGTAGGAACGACGTTACAAAACACACAATATTGAATGAAGAATCTACTCACATGATGCTGAATTGGCCTTTTACACAAGAGTTCTAGAATGATAGTGATAGTCTGATGTAAAGAGGGAAGGAATCTATTTCCTCTCCTCGCTCTCCCTTTTCGTCCAAATATGACAGGGCGGAATAACTCCCAGTGCCAAATGTTGGCACGTAGAGTGATAATCCTTTGGTTGAGTTCGGCGCCTTTCCCGCACTCAACACACGCCGGGGTTGGTGAAAACGAGCCCATAGGGCTAAAAAGCCGAGAAAGGAGAGATAGCGTAGCAAGTACCAATTCCAACGGATGAGATTGAACAGTGTGAAAGTCAATATTAAGTGAACACAATGTAGTAAAAATTTGCACTATAAGATAAATTGAACACATTCTGATGGCAGTAAAAATTAAATACTGAAGAAATTGGACGAATTGAACACAATGCAGGCTACACGCTAAATAAATGAGCACCTCCTGGTGCGAAAATTTGTATTCTTGTATAGAACTATGGACAAGCCACTGCTCCCGCAGCTGGAATTTTTCCGACGCCCTAGTGACTGGGCATTGTGCTGGCGGTATTCAGCAGGGGAAGGGACCTCCAGTGGGGGACAGGGTGTACCGGATATTGCCATGAAACAAACAAAAAAATCAGAATTCCAATTCAAATACAGGTCATCTTGATGTGGTTAAACTGTGGCGTCAAATAAAATAAAATTAAAAAAATGAACGGATAGAATAAACCCATTAACTCAGTTCTGGAAACGGTAGAAACGCGTCGATGACCAGGTCAAATTCTGAGCCATCAACTTCCAAGATGTCCGGTAAGGGTGACACATCTCGGAGCATGGATGGACTGGCTCGCCGCTCGGTCCTCCGGGCTCCTGGTGCAGGGGGCCGTCTGGAGATGCGTGCCCTAATAGGGAACGCCGGCGATGAGTTTTTATCCTGTGAATCGACCGATAAGTTGGCCGTTCCGGTTTCTGAGGAAGCCGCTCCGCGGTCCGCCGTGGTGCTGTGGACTTCTCCATGCTCTTATTCTTCTAGATTGGGTCCAGCCGTTTGCGAGTATTTTTTAGCATGACAGCCTGGTTCATGCAGAACATGATAGTATTGACCAGGAGCCGGAGAGGGTGCGGGTGTTATAGTCGGAATGCAGCAGAAATCGGAGTATGTTGGCTTGGATTGGGTGAGTGTCGACGGTGCCGCCGGCTAAGCGGCCTACCAATAGCTCAGTCATTTAACTTTCGCTACTCTGGTTGAATTTTCTAGCCAATTTATTCACACTTTCAATTTTCACAAACAATTTGCCTTGGTCTTAGTTTCCTAACACTTTTTCTAAGAATTTTAGCACGGGCCCTCTCGTAGCTTATTCTACTAACTCTTGTTACAAATCTGATTTAAAAAATTTTTACACGTCTTGTGCGTGCGAGTTTATCCTCTTAACTCTCGAACTTTCAATTCTGATTTTATTATATACCTGACATACTCAATGTTCGCTTAAGTGTCCCTTCAATGTTGCAAGCGCTCCACTTGCTCATTGTGTCAGTTTTCCTGGACCGACATGCCAGGAAGACGAGGGCTGCACGGATTGCACATAAACTGG
This sequence comes from Orthonychiurus folsomi, assembly GCA_036851895.1. Taxonomy (NCBI): domain Eukaryota; kingdom Metazoa; phylum Arthropoda; class Collembola; order Poduromorpha; family Onychiuridae; genus Orthonychiurus; species Orthonychiurus folsomi. The sequence goes on along the minus strand of JAAXYW010001396.1, from coordinate 829 downwards.
TTCTTTGTGCAGGTGCAGGATTCTGTACTGGTGCAAGGAATTATGCACGGATTCTGTGCTGGTACAAGGATTTGTGCACGGATTCTGTACTTGCGGAAGGACTTGTGCAAGGATTTGTGCCTGGATTTGCGTGTGGTGTTGGGTTCTTTGCGTAACGATCCCTCTCTTTTCCTCGAACGGAGTGGCCCCGTGCCGTAAAGATACGTTCTTTACAATTAATGTTATTTTTAAATTCCCTTTCACAACAAGTTCTTACACAACAAATTTACGTTCTGACTGCGTTATATTAATTTTCTCTTTGTTTTTCTATTACCGTCACCCTTCTTAATTATGATTTTTAATTTACTTGACGGCAGTGAGAGACCTGTTCGAGGGTGACCTCGGTATCCAGAGGAAGAACCGAAGAATCAAACACGTCGAAATTGACAAACGCGTCCGATAACAGGTATTTGTCGGAGAGCGCCTTTGTTTCAACAAAGGAAAAAGCCATCGCGAAATTAGTTTTTGCAGGCGGGACTTTAAAAGGAATAATCCATGGTGTTGGCCCGTTCGGTTTTTGCGGATCGGTGAGTGTTGGACGGTCTTGTGCCTTTGACATCGTTGATGTGAGCTGCGAGTAAAGAGGACAAAGTGGGTTAGTTTAGACTACGAGGTGTCCTCGTGACTACGTGCTATGTGGTGCTATCCCGAAGCCAAGCTTAGAGGATTTTGTATTTGGTTTTCTTGCAAAATGATGAAAAAACGGGGTGCGCCGCAAATGGTCATAACGCACACCACACCCACAAGAAAAGGAACCCGCACGCATCGTACTCAAATTTGACTCCCCAAC
>JAAXYW010001395.1:0-21894 GCA_036851895.1 Orthonychiurus folsomi | reverse complement strand
ATGTACCCATAGCCTGTGCACACGGCATTGAATTGTGCACTTTGGTCGGCATGCAATACGTGCCATTTAGCATGGCTTTGGATTATTGACGTGGACACAAATGAGTGCAAAGAAAGTAGGCAACCCAAGTTTAAATACCCAAAGGCGAAGCGAAGCAAGGTTGTCGATGGTCAATGGTCGGCTTGGTCGGTCATACGACAAGAATGATTGCCATTGCCATAATAATGACTCAATTGGCAAATGATACAAATTATTGGTGAATCTAATTTTAATCCCGTTGCGCTGCCGAGATATAATGAAGACGATTAGTTGGCGAAAGAAAACAGCGTAAGTCAGGTGGAGCATTTCTTGTAGCTATCTGGGGGACTTTTTGAGAACAATCTAAGTTGTTAATCCAATTTAGAACTTAGAAGTCAACAGATCAAGAAATGCATGTCGGCCTCTCGCACTCACATTTTAGAAACAAAAATAACGGGAAAACAACTGTAGTCTTTCTCAAATAACCACGCGTTTAGACCGACGTTAATATTTAAAAATATATAAAATATCCTCAGCTTCTTATTTCAATTGAAGAACTAGAGAACTAACAAGAGACCCATATACGCAATGAAGCCTAAATAAAGTGGCGTTGACAAAAGACTGGAACTTAACCTTCGCCTTCAGCAAACTAGGCTATAACGTAATCTCTAAGGATATTTGTAACGGGTGGGAATGACCTTCACGGACTATGATAATTTATTTGATCAGCTAACATAGGAACTCTGCAACCTTAATGCGGATTTGTCTAATACCTTTCAAAACCAACAATAAACTAGATTGAAACACTCCAGCTACTCGTAAGCATGGCTTAAAGTTTAAACCGAGAAGTCTACAACCCCTAGATCACTGTCTAATATACAGCTACAGCAAGAAATAGAAAGATTTGCATTTGCTTACCAATCAGCTCAGCGGGTTTGTTTGGTCGTTGATTGATAAATGATTCGAAAGCTTCCTTTACACTGTTGACAAACTTTTCTGCCTTTCCAAAGCAAGTCAGGACAATATTGTCCATCTTGTCCTTGAAGTCAAGCAATTCTTGGACCATAAACCGATCCTTCTCAGGATCAATAACAATTGTTCGTCCTTTTTTCTGTACAAAAGCATTGGTAGAATAATCGGAAGCCGTCAAATTCTAAGCAAATGAACAAGACAATCTAAATTACCATTTACCTTAATAAATGAATTGAAATGGGCACATAGATCTACAAGTCCATTCTTGACTCGAAAGAACAGATTATACATCAGGTGAATATCCTCAATTCGATTGTTATCAAGAAGATTTTCCAACCCCTTGCCCAAGATACTTCCCAAGTGTTCAGATATTAATTGCCTTTCAACAGTATGAATGAGAGCCCACTTTGTTTGGCTGTCCAGGTAATGTAACACACGATCATTTTCTTCCTGGAGTCTCTTCTCAACATGTGCCAGGTACTCGGGTACTTCCATTTCTTGCATCAGTCTTCGTCCTTCCGCAGTGTAAAGAGCGTCAGTGGCTTGCAAAAATCTATAATTGAATTCACGCAAAAGTAAAAGGGGAAACTGCAAATCCAAAAATTTAGTTACTAAATATTTTAAAGATTTTACCGAAGCTCAAAAACATCTTGATAAATCTGCAAATCGGAGAGCATTCGAAGGAGCGACTTGAGGAGTATTCTGTCCACAACATCCCCTTGTCTTTCACTTTCGACAAGCATAAGAAGTCCATCCACAGTTCTGGTCTGTGCCAACTGCTGGCCAATCACGTGCTTTCGAAATAATTCAAGTCCCATGTCCCTAAACAAAGGCAAAAGAAATTGTATGGTAAGAAATTCCCGGTATTTTAGAAAACACCCGTTCAGCTGAAGTATGAAATGATTATCGATGCAATTTACCATATTGAAGGTATTGAAGGTGTGTGCAGTACATAACGTCTGTCCAGATAAAGAAATATACTTCTTATCATAATCATTTGCCGGCAATGGGATTGCCAGCAATGCTCCATCTCCTTCAAGAATACTTTTCTATCCTGTACTCCACGTATGTAGGGTTCAACGACTTCTCTAACATGAAGTTCTATCGTGTCTAATAAGGAATAACAAGTAACATTAATAATTGTTGTCTATCATGTAGTTTATCAAAGGGTTGCAATTTTCACTTCATTTCTTACCTTTAAGGTTTTCGTAGAGTTGGGGAGCCATTTTATAACTACAAACATTTTCGACTGCCTGGTACAATTCCTCCATACAATAATCAATTGGTTTTGAAGTTTGTATAGCAATAACTGACTGCCGTAATTTCTTCCAGGTTTCAGCATGGTAGTCCTCAGACACTTTAGGTGATTCTAAAGAAGTTCAAAAATAATTATTGTCAAATACCTACTCATATTGCAATACATGCTGTATGCAGGTAAAACTTCATAGACAAACTGTTTTACTATTGATTCATTAGCACAATGATTGTAGCAAAAATGGTTCTTAAATTACCACGAAAGTTCTTGATTATGAGTTTCTTGGTTGAATTCGTTTTGATTTGGGCATTTTGAGTTGGTGTTTTATTCAAACCATTCAACGAATTATTTGTAGTCAGAAGAGAAAAATTCGGTCGTTTCCCATTCGGACTTTCTTCTCCTTTAGTCGCCATTCTTCAAATATATTGTTCTCTAATTGTGATTCCTCTGTCAATTAGATCCTCACATATTCCGGGATGGATGACAAAACTAAAACTAATAAACAGTTTTCTCCAGAACCAAACTGGGAATTCTCCAAACAATCACCAAATATTGTAAACACTCTCAAAGCAGAGTAGAAAAATCACAACAGAACCAGAATAGACATAACTTCTAGAACTTTATGAGCAGAGTAGCTGTAGCCAATAATAAAAATTTGTCGTAGCGTAAATGGATAAGGTGATACCATTTGCATTTTATGTTTTTATATTTAGGAACATGAAGTAGATTGGCTTTTGATATCTGTTGGCTGCGCTGCGGAGGGGAGTCGGGGCAGAATAAAGGAGATGCCGCTGCTTATAGGCTCATTGAAAGTAATACCGGCATTTTTGCGGCAGGAACAACATCGCAACATTGCGGACCTGACTCTGCCTGACATGGTACGCAATTCTAAAAATGGGAAATTCGCATCAGATTTTCAGGTTGCTTGGCGTGGCATTTTTCAGGTTACTTGACAAGTTTAGGTCTGCATTTAGATACCTTTAATTGAACCCGAGTACGCTTGAATTAATCCTAAGCAAATTCTATGTGAACAAACTATATCTTGTATTCTGTGTCCAATGGTAATTTTTGATGGAAAACATGCAGATACTAATAAAATTGGTTTAAAAAAAATTGTTAGACCAAAAATATCATCAGACTTAAATGCTCCAAACGATACCGACATTATGTCCAAATCCAAATCGCTTAGCTAACAGTTGAAGAATGCCTGCTTACTTACAAAATAAAATATAAAATTGCTGGCGCGCAGATGAGCAAGGAAACAATATTTTAAAATCAGTATGACCCGGAAAACCCAATCATTTTAACGCAACATTTCACAAAAAATGGATTATAAAATGCTGCCACATTGAATATGCAATTGTAGTAAAAATGGATTGTATTAGTACCTATGTATGTATTGTATGTTGTTTCATTTTGCATTGCAGTCCTCTTATTATTGTGGCGTCTTTTTATAATCAAGTTGAAAAGTATCGGCCAAATCTGATAGTCAGATTTCAGGCAAATATATTAAAATAATACATATAGGATGAAGAGAAGACAGAGACAGACGCCTACCCTACGCTACACCCGATCGAATTGAAAAAGCTGAATAAGTTGATTTTAAGATTAAATTGCATTGTTTCTATAAATGGGGTTGCATGCCAGCCCATGAAGACTGCTTTCAATTGCATAATAAAATACCTACATATGCTTGTACAAGCAGGTAGAAGGTAGAATTAGAATTTAAGTAGGCCAAAGCAAAGTAAACATAAATCCATTGCATTATTGCATTTAATAGTACGAGTACAACTCTGCTATGCTCTCGTGACTCGACTTCGCGTATACCAGTAACAGAAATTCTCCTAAAAGAATATTTTCGAGAAAACTACGCTAAGGTGTACATTCAATCAGGAAGGCAACTTGTTCGTGGAATTCTTTCCAGTTCAGAAATGTATTTACAACGAAAATTCCTATTATGCTGACTGCAAAATTTTAACGTGGTAATTTAACATAAATTAAACTACATGACTATGTGATTTACATCACGCAAATTATAACAACACTTACATTGTTTCCAATTTTAAGTTAAGCTTTAGAAAGACTGATTCGCGCTGCGGGGGGCCATACCTTACGGATTAAATGCGTAGGAATAGGGATGCAAAATGCGAATGTGAATAGCGGCGAAAGTGAGCGGAGAAAAGTGACACGTACACATAGGGAGGGCCATCAAAATCCCCACCGTACGTTAGCCATTCCCAACTGCATTACACACGGTACGGTGGTGCAGCAATCAAGTGAGTTCATTCCTCGCCGCGTCAGTCAGTTGACATTTGACACATCACACGAAAGGATCCCAAATAATAATCTTTCTTATCAATCCCTGTCTCTGAATCACTGCAATACATTTAATACTAGCTGCGGTTTTTTCCTACTCAGTCTGAACTAAAAATATTTGAGGAGCCGACAGACAGACAGTGCTCTCAGTGAACTGAACTTGACTGTTCCATATTTTTTTTTCGTGAAAGTAATAATAGCCTTGAACAAATCCGAAAGATGTCCACTTCCGGTGACTTTGGAAATCCATTGAGGAAATTTAAGCTGGTGTTCCTTGGAGAGCAAAGTGGTAAGTTAATTTTAATTGGTAAAGGAAATCCTGTTTCCGTTATTTATGAGCATCAGCTGCTGCTAGTAGCTGGCAGCAAATGATGTAAAATCAAGCTAGTTTGCACTGCACACGTCACTCCACGACGAGCAGATTTTTACTAAATTATATTCTCTCTGTTGCAATTCATTGACAAATGAGTTATACGATAATGTATTTTTGTATTGTTAGTTGGGAAAACTTCGCTCATAACCAGGTTTATGTATGACAGCTTCGACAACACGTACCAGGTATAATAAAATAATTTGTATTTTATTAATTTTGTTGCATAACATACTTATTTTGGATTTTGATACCTTAATTAGGCTACAATAGGGATTGATTTCTTGTCCAAGACAATGTACCTTGAAGACAGGACTGTAAGGCTTCAACTGTGGGACACAGGTGCGCGTTCGATTTGTAGTCAATTCTTTCAAAATATTTTATTTATAAAACCGAGTACTAAATGTTTTATGATCCAGCTGGTCAAGAGCGGTTTAGAAGTCTTATTCCTTCCTACATTCGGGACTCCACTGTTGCTGTTGTCGTTTATGATATTACAAGTCAGTTTTAAAAAGAATATTAAACTTGGTGACATGATACATTATCTATAGCACCTTAAAATATAAAACCAGATGCGAATTCATTCCATCAAACATCAAAGTGGATTGATGATGTAAGGACGGAGCGTGGAAGCGATGTCATAATAATGCTGGTTGGAAATAAGACAGATCTTTCGGATAAGAGACAGGTAAAAAAATAGTAGTGTCGTTCTAACGCACGATTGCTTGTTTTAGTGTTAATAAGGGATGCTGTAGTTGTAAGAGATTTCTTCGAAGATTTTGAAGCTAAAAAAGTTTTATGTCAAAGGTTTCCACTGAGGAGGGGGAAAGGAAAGCCAAAGAATTGAACGTGATGTTTATTGAAACTAGTGCGAAAGCAGGTTACAATGTTAAGCAGGTAAAATTCGTCAATTCCAAAGTCCAATCTATGATTCCGACATGCTTTTCATTCCCTAGTATAAAAATTTACATTAAATTTGGTTTGTTAGTTGTTTAGACGCGTCGCTGCTGCCTTACCTGGAATGGACTCGTCGGAGCACAAGCCTTCGGAAGACAGTAAAGTTTTTTTCTTATTACGTGAAGTCATACATATTTGCTTTGCCTTTTCGCGGGCTTCAAGTAAAAACTTTAATTTCAAATTGCGAAGCATGATAATTTGAGTTTGCTTTAGCTTGCATTGCCAAATCTGAATCTGTAATTTTGCACGATACAGGGGAGGACAAAACTCCTTTGCAAGAATTTGTATTCATTTTTAAGTATTTTTGACAATGTCCCTAGTGCCTATCTTTTTGTTTTTTTTTGTGTTCAGTGCAAGAAGTAATTTTGAAGGACACACCAAATGAGAGCAAAGCCGAAGGTGGATGTTCATGCTGAGCAACTCGATCGATTATCGGCAGCCTACATTATATTGCATTATTTTAACCTACCTGAATGCGAACATGTGCGATGTGCAATCATTTCCTGCTAATAACTTGTCTAAGCTTAGTAAACAAAATGCGCAGACCAGCCTTAAAAACTTAAATAGAGCATGCCGTCCGCGTCCGCGAATGATTTTTCAAGCGGTATGATTAGTTATTTTGAAATTAGTTAAATGTTAGGGAATGGTCCCCAAGAAGAGTTGAATGAGCAGTTTGCATTTTTTAAAGATTTTAGTGGAATCAAGTCATATCAGTGATCGATTTACATTAACTTTAACATTTTTTAAGTCGATATGCATCGCTTTATGGATAATGGAAATTCATATAATGTGGGTTTACTCTTTACTTTAAATTTTAACGTTTTGGGGCTTTTTGATTTAAATGAATTTTAATGATTTTTAGTTTTGGGGGTTTGATTTTGAGCCAACTTGACTGCATTTTGCCAGCACCGCCTAAATTGGCTAATGATGCCGAAAGTTCGGTTTCATTTTACCGTTAAATTATCGTATTGATCGTATATCATTGCAATATTTTCGATGGATGCATGTTGATTGCTTAATTACTGTCCCATTTTACAATGCATTTACACATTTCAATTTAACGCTCCTATTCTTCATTTAGTCAGACTGTAATATTGATTGGCAATGGCTTCCCGCGTATTGTTGAAATGTTATTTGGCAACGTAGAAAAATATTTTGTATGGAATATGGACCAAATTAGCACAATCAAGTGGAGGACTAATCAGTATTTAATTTAACTGAATTATATTAGCTGTGGACCTAAAAGTTCCTGTTCCACAACACCCAGATGCCCAGGAAAACGAATCAGGGTGCAGCTGTTAACAAATCTTTTGAAGATACCTCGAATTTGTAAAGTCTTATTAAGCTTCAAACTTCCTGGCGCTTAATTCCAACCAACATAATTTGTCCAACTGCTCCAATGTAAATTTATAAGTACTAAAGATCAAATTAGCATGTAACGCGGCTGAAGGTTGTCAAGACCTTGATTTAATTTTATGTAGTTAATAATTTATGGTTTACTACTTCCTACATTAAATAATACGGTTAAGTTGGATTATTCTAGCCAAAAATAGTTAGCTCGTGGCACACAACTTTAATTTAAGAAAGCTTAAGGTATTATACTGAACTTTGTATTGGGTAATATGGCGTTGTATCTTCAATAACAATTGAAAAAGTATTTATTCAAATCGTAATCAACTTGAACTTTATTCTTAATTTGCGTGTTGTGTCACAGTGTCACTAGTGTCGCTGATAGTGGTCGAATGACTTATAAGGCTATTTCATCCCATTCCCTGAAATACTGCTGGCCAGATTTAAGTTTTAGTGTAGCGGTTCGTCTATCTCTTTCCGCCAATAATGTTCTGAAGCGTGTATTTCTTATACCGCAGCACATGGGAAAGAATATAATTTACTGGTTGGAGTCACTTAGATAGTTAGCTTCGCCTCATTTGCGTCCTTGGGTAAGACTTCGCTACGTCTATAAGCTATATTAGTAAAAAGTACCACGCACATCAACAAGTCAAAGTACTGTGGGGAGTAATATTTGGTTATACCAAGCTGGAAAACTATACCTATATTTGTATGAAGAGAATGAAGGCAGACTTACATCTACAGGCAGAAACCAATCACAGATCCGAAGGATGAGACGTCCGAGAGCAAATACGAGAATGAAAAGAGGTCCAATGATAATTCCAACTTTCAGGTATCGCCGCATTCGTTCCCGTGGCTTTAGAATTGGCTCAGACATGGCTTCGTTATATACAATTTCAGTCCGAGAGGTAACATCTTGCCAGTTGTATAAAGTAGCAATGGTCGCATGGGAAGAAGCAGGGTTTAAAAATCTTCCTTCCAATCTACAAGCAATGGCCTTCTCTAGAGCGCTGACAAGTGCTTGAATTGGCCAAATAAAGATAATATAAAGTATGAAGTATGAAATGGCTAATAACTTTTACGTAATACCTGGAACATTGGCTTCAGCAAGGGTTATGTGCTCTGGTGGTAAAACTTCTGGAATACCGCCCACACTGGTTGACACCACTTGCAACCCTGAGCTCGCCGCCTCGACAATAGCCATGCAATAGGCTTCCGTCAGCGACGCGTTAAGAAATATATGCCCTTTGATTAGAAAATCTCGAACTTGGGTGTGTTCCAGTTTTCCAAATAATTGAACTCGATCCCCGTAAACTTCTCTGATTTCTTCGAGTAAAAGCCTCTTCGGGCCATCTCCACCAATGTAGAAATCAACCTAGGACCAAATACAAGATGTATGACAACAGGACTTTGCACAATACACATCAGTTAAATCTGTTCACCTTTGAATACTTTCGGCAGATAATCGGAATGACTCCCGCAACTAGGTCAATTCCCTTGCGGTAGACCAAACGGCTCAAGATGATAACAATCACTGGAAATATAGATAAATATAAAATCAATATAAATTCTGTTTCAGTTGAATAAGCTTTACCTCTGTCAGTTGGTGGCTCAATTTCTCCAAGCTCTCTAGGCTTAAAATGTGTTGTATCTACTGCATTTGGTATTACATAAACATGATCGGCCTTTACATTTGCCCTCAATACGGTATTTGCTTTTCTAAATTCAAAAACTAAAATGTAACCTATTTCTAAAAATGTGTTCTAAAACTTGAAAGTAAACTAAATTATAAATACCCAGTGTGGGAAACACAAATACAATGACTAGTGTCTGCTAATGAAAGTTCGAGGAAACGGTTTGTTATAACTGCACTGGCGTCTGCAAATCCAAACAGAGAATGGTCCGTGAAAACCCCCTGGAATATCGCAAAAATGTGGTATGTCAAATGTCAATCCATTTCCCTAATAATTCCTCTAAAGTTTAATTCATAAATGTGTTTCTAGTACACGAACGCACCCTGAGCCCTAACAGCTTGGCAGCAAAAAGAGCATCATGTCCTAAACTGCTGAAGGCCCCATGACTATGAACAATTTCAATTTCTTCTCTGATTAGAATTTCCCGAAGAATTGGAAGTAGGGTCACCAACGTTGGAAGAATGGATCCATTATAAAATACTTGAGCCGGTATATAGTAAACCTGGAAATTTTCAAAACGACGAGTTTATTGTTTTGCACTTGAAATAAGTTGACGAAGTATTCTAACCTTCAGACCATTGGACATCCAACGAATCCCTTTCCTATCTCCGTAGGTATGGGTGACAACAACAACCTTGTGACCTTTCTGCAATAAGCACTGCGACAGCAAGAAAATGTGTTCTTCAATTCCACCCATATTTGGATAGAAAAAGTCAGACACCATGCTGAAAGTTATGAACAAATATTTAGGTTCGGTTCGGTTAGGAATGCAATTAAGAATTAAATTGGACGTGTATAAGAACGATCACGGCGCATACCGTGACCGTGACAGGCATGAAAATTAGCTCTGCAAGAAAATTACAGGATTCAGGAAAGTAAAGTTTGATAATCACACATGAATAGACATGTACATGCATACACACACACACGCTTACACTCTAGTAATTATCCGCATCTTGTTCAACCAAGTATCTATTTGGAGATCCGATTCAATTATGATTTAATTATTATTCAAGTTACCATAAATTGTAGACCATTTTGAACAGGTCGGAAGCTCTCTATTGTCTGCCGGCAGCGGCAGTGTTGATCTTGATGCAGGCCGCAAATCCAGCAGCCGCCCGAGGTTGTTGTAAATTGTGATTCAACGCTAAGTAAGTCGAAATTGTAATCTGGATTTGCCAGAAAGAATTAATATGTATGCTCTAAATTTCTACACACAATGACAATATAACACTTCATCGGAGTCTGTAGTTGAATTGGAAGTTGAAACACGATACACTAATGTTGAGTTTTTCGGAAAATGGGACGGAGAGTTGGAAAGTTCGGATGGCGGAGCTCTTCTTCGCGCTTTTAACATGTAAAGTTCTGTCCACTTGATGGGTACACTACACGCAAGCAAAAGAAAAGGCAAAATTTGATTAGCAAAAGCAAAATTAACTGAATTGAAACGTTATTTTCAAGTTTCAACCTACCAGACTACTATTTGATGTTGCGAGAAACACAAGCTACTCATTTTCAAGAAAATTACGGGTTATCGGTTCTGCCAATTTTTCCACGGGTTTTCTGACGTCTTACATGCTACGAGTTTCATCCAGAGTTCAAGTAACGACGACCATTTTGGAACATTTTTATTTTATGTTTTGATTAAAAATAAATTTAAATTTAAAATCACAATAACAAGACAAGATGGGAATGTTAAATTAAATGCACAAGCCCCGCACCGGTTCTACTTCACAATCACATCGAACATAAAGATAAAACTTACAAATTTTTAAATATTATTTGTGAGAATCATGAGCTAAAATATTCCCAAGTATCCCGACTTTTTTTGGTGTGGAGCTCAAACAAAACCACGATCAGGAGGATAAACATAAATTAATCTTTGATTCTTTAGCGCTACTAATGTCTTTCTTACCGTTTTTCATCAGCATTGAATTCGAATTGTTCACATTCACTCGTTTCCAATAAAAAATTGAGATCTGATGTACCCAAAACCTAGGCCAATCCACCCACCTCTGATTTATGCTATACATTCTCATTGTCCAACAATTTAGGCCAAATATATCAATCAATCCCAACGGCAAACACGAAAATATAAGGGAAGACACCGATAATTTAACTACTTAATTTACACACATCCTTGTTGTTTGGCGTCAATTTGTTTTGCACGCTGAATTATGTCCTGAAGAAATGGTCGCTCCTTTGGATCCACAACTAATATAAAACGTATCAAATCGTGAAGATCCTAAAAGTGCAAATTCAAGCCACAAATTAATTTGGTGCAAATCGAGAGGAATAATACAAACTTACATCACTGAAAGGCGAATTTGGTGGAATGTCAATGCGACCGCTCACAACTGCCAATGCAACTGAATCGCCTCTCTCGTGTACAATGTCATAAGGTGACTTGAAAAAACATAAGGCATACAGCAAGCAGCCTATTGACTAATACAAATACAAAGCAGTAAGTGTATATATTCAATAATCTCAAGCCTATTTCAATTTTCTCACTTACCCAAACATCAGTTCTTTCGTCAATACTTGTATGCGACTGGACATTAAATAATTCGGGAGCGCGATACGGCATTGAGCATCTTTCGGCTGCGATTTCCTCCAGACTCCTCGCTTCAATTGAATCGTGGATCTCTAGCCTGGCTTTAGCTACTGAACCTGTAATAAATATGATTAAATTTTTCAATTCGGTTCAGTCTTAGCGGACTGCATGTAATGTTGGTTGTATATGGTCACCAGTAACCAAGAATTTAATTTCGAATATAATTTGATGGAATGACGGATATCCCATGCGTGCCATGCATGCGAGTATTCGTTTGAAATTACCCAAATCCATGATGACCGGCTGGAAATTATTATCCAGCAAAACATTTGCAGTCTTGAGATCACGGTGAGCGAGTGGAGGCGAAGAAAGATGGAATGCCAGAGTCGCATCACATATTCCGTGAAATAACCGCAAAACTTCGTTTTCTGAGAGAAAATGTTGACTTTTTTCTCGCCTTTCCAGCTCAGCGGAGAGAGTTCCCCTCTACAAATTTAAATTAAATTGTTTAAATTGTTAGTGAATATACGAACTGTTCATAAAATCGTTTCAACATTCTTACATGATAATAAGGCAGAAGAACAAGTACTTCGCTACTGCTGTTTCCCAGTGGGTCAGTTTTGCCCTTCAGGTCGTAGTCAATAACTTCAATTACTCCCGGATGAGAAATTAGTCTGTGGTACTCCACCTAGCAAATATGAGTAAATGCATTGTAGGTCATCTTAAGCTAATGTTAATTTCCAGCCAATAACCACCTCAGACATTGCCACATGCTGATCGTCCGTGCCATGACATGTTATTCTTTTGACAGCATATTGTTCATGGGACCTTGCGTCCTCTACTAAATCCACCATGCTAAAACCACTGCAAAACAAATCACGATATTAGACTATTACAATTCAACTCCACAAACAGCCAACACTGCAACAAAACAGTTCAACTTGAGTGAAGTTCCAATTGCACTCGCGTAAGTCCCACCCTGGGGATTGTCGATTCGCATAAAAATGATCGGGTGTCGGGACTCGAGAGCGAAAAGCTGTTTGCAATGAGGTTGCCCAGAAATTTATTAATTTACGAAATTTATTGAGGTGTCTGATGTTCAAAACAGATTGCAGTTGAGTTTTGTTGCTAGTTTTGAAGTACCTGTTGTTTGCTGAATTTGCCGGTAAACTCAAAGACATGAAGGGAAAAAATCAAATCAAAGTAACTATACCATTAAATTATACACAAGAACAAGAATTGTGCTGTTTTAAAACCGCACTATTCACGTCTACGCCTTAATTCAAAGCAAAGCAGCAAAGAGTGTTAATAAATTAATAAGGACACAATTCCCTTACCCTTCGCCAAGTCTTTCCCGGACAATGAAACTCCTGCCATTTATGACAACCCGTTCTTTCGTACACAGACAACCCATTCGGAGGATGGTGCTCAATCCCATCGTGTTCATTTCGCACTCACGCAATTAAAATAAATCAATACGTTATAAATTAAAATCTGTTAGCCGCAGATGGGTTGGACCCATTTTGTAACCTCATTTGTCTCCCGCAGACAGGAGTAAAAAAAGAGAAACAAGTGTTCGTCACTTCTATGCCTCAATTAGATTGCTTGCAAATGCATGCCATGCAGCGCAAAATAAATCTCGCATTTCCAACATGATGTGCTGTATACAAATTAATTCGAATTGCACTTAACGACGCATTGTGAAAAGAACAAATTATGGGACTGGCAGATCTCTACGTCGGATCACTGACATTTCTGGCTTCGCCTTAAAATTAGTCCAAATTGCAATATGTCCAAATCCCCATCAATGCAAAATATTTTAAATGATGCAGACTTCGGCACCGATAGCACTGATTTTCGGTTTTAAATCATTTTGATTTATTTTTACCCTTTTTCATAAATCCTTATACAAATGACTGGAGTATGTTTTGTTATATAAAATACATCAGTTTGGGATAAAACGAATTAAATCCTCGGATTGTCGCATACAGTGTAGGATACAAATCAAGATGACAATAAGTAACATGCATATAAAATAAATAATGTTTACTAAAAATATAAAATAGCTTGTCTAGCAAGTAATACTAAAACAACTCCTACTCACAATAATTATCACTACTCAACATAAGCAGAATTCGATATTCCACCGTCGGAAGTTTTTTTGCCATTATTGCCAATCGAGACCATGTGTAAGTTGCCTTCTCTAGCCTCCAAAACCGCTTCATCTGGGTCAAATCCAAGATTGTCTTGAACTTCATCATCAGACTTGGCTCTGAGTTTCTTACAGCAAGACCAATTTGTAAAAATCCTGTCATAAGGTGCTAAACTGCGCAGTGGTTCTGGAAGCCATTTCCAGGACTTTAACCTCTCTGGGAGAATGTCTGGTTTTTTGTCCCGAACCATATTGACAATAGTAACAAAGCCAAAGATGAACAACACAATTACTGCAAACGCAATGACATATGCTGGACCAGCAAATGACAGTCCCATCGTTATCAGTGGGAGGACTGCAAACATGAGGATCATGTAAATAACCGCAAACCACCGGTACTTGGCAGTCGTGTCTCCTAGGAACTTGGCCATTGGAATTGGGAATCGAAGAAATGGAATGGGATAAAAGAGGAGAATTCCGGTGATATTGAAGAATAAATGGCAAAGTGCAATTTGCATTGCATCTTTAAAACTGTCCCCTTCTGTTGCAAGCGCCGCGAGGAGTGCAGTTGTAGTAGTTCCTATGTTCGATCCGAGGGTTAGTGGATAAACCTGTGTGCAAGTAAAATTTTGAATTACTTTTGTTGATTAAGCAAGCTTTAAATTTGTCACGTACCCTTTCCAAACTGATGACACCCAGCCCAACCAACGGAGTAAGCGCCGAGGTGAACACAGAGGAACTTTGTACTAAGAAGGTCATTCCTACATTGCAAAAAAGTCATATTTGAATATTTTGTTGTAACATTACCAAATAGGTACTTCTCTAGTGGAATATTGATCTTGTGTTTAAGTTAAGTGTAATATTCAGTGTCTACCTGCACCAACAAGAAGAGCGATGTAACCAGTGAGCCACGGAACATATGGAATTTTGGCGTTTAGTGTCTTCTTGATTATGAATGCAATTTGACCTGTGAAGCGCAAATAAGTGGTGAAAACAACAATCAATATATCTTACAAGCGTAACTGAATTCAAAATTGAATTTAAAAATAAATTTACCTTTCAAGACGGATTGCAAAACTTTGACGATCAGTATTAGGCAAGAGCTGCATTAAGCAAATTTGTATATTCATAAATTGAATATAAATTTAGAAGTGGTATTACATACCATAAAACCAATAAACTGCATGCTAATAAGATTCCTCCTGCAGCAGCGTCCCCCAAGTCGAATTTTGAAAACAGATAATTACCTGTAATTGTTAATTTAATATAAGTACATATTGGTATATTTAAATTAATATTTAGAAAAAGACTTACAGGTGCTTGGCGCATCTAAATCAGTTGTTGACACCAATTCAGTAGTGCTGACAATTATACTTTCCTCCGCTAAACCTTCCAACGCCGCGTAAACTCCAGACTTAGGCGCTGTCCCACATTCTTTCATGAGGCTAGCGTTGTTAGCCCAAGTGCAATTGACAGTCGACCAACAAGACAAAACATTCTTGTCCAATTGAACAATGAGATTAACTAAGGGTTTTGTGATTGCTCCCAGTAGTTCAACTTCTCCGCCAGCAGTCGAGTTCGGAGACACGCTTTTCATGATTGCAGTGGTCACATGAAACAAGTACCCTAATTCCCAAATTCGTAAAATTAATTCCAGCTCTGATTCCGGCATTTCATGCTACAAAAAAGTGTTCTTACCAGTCGTTTCTTCAATAATTAGAAGAACAATCACAGTGAGCCAATTAAACCTGGACAGAGAATTAACCATTAGTTCTCATTCGCTTGTGAAATAAAAGATGAAGCAATTTGTAAAATATACAAAGGATTTACATGTCGTGAACAGTCGCACCAGCAAATGCACGTCTGAATTGATTTCTATCCCCAACTTGTGTGAGGGATACAATTGTGTTTGTGATTGAAGTTCCAATATTTGCACCCATTATGATTGGAATTGCTTGTCGAACGCCCAGAACTGTAATTTTAAATTCATAAAGTCACACGGCTGGATATAATTTTGTAAGAAATTGATGTTAAAGCTCAACATACATCCAGATGAAACCATACTGACAATAATGCTGGTGCTGGTACTAGAGCTTTGGACGAGGACGGTTGTTAAAATCCCAATCATGACCCCCACGATGGAATTATTAAGGAAGGTACTATTTTTAAAGATTTCTCCGGTGGTCCTTCCCCCGACAAGACGGAATGCAAGGGACAACACATCCAATGAACAAACGAAGAAATACAGGAGGGTCAAAACAGCAATTCCTTTTCCAACTCCAACCAAGATCCGCTTCACTTTTTCATTGGTTGTTAACTCAGCCCATGGCTTTCCAAATTCAGTCGTCTCGGTAATCTTCCAAGGGTCATCCTCTTCCATGACTGCTTTCGGCTGGTCTCGATAACTCTGGAAACGAATATTTGGATATCAATAATTAGTTTTTGTTGAAGTATACACAATCGCGGTTGAGTAATAATTACGAAATCATTTACCAGTTCCATAGCATTGGCATGAGAAATTATGTAGCACAGACAAAAAGAAAATTCGATTCTTAGAATTCGTTGTGATATTTTGAACTGATTACATATGTGATGTGGCTTTACACTTGCAACAACAAATATTGAGGTCTACAGCTAAAGTGTTACAGCCCGCTTTGTTGTTTGGAATAATAGTAGGGCGACTGAATAGGGACAAACACTTCCTTGCGGAAATAAAAATTGCTATGGTCCAGGGCATGGCGTTTAATGCAAATGTAATGCAGGGAAGGGTATAAACCTGATTCTACACGTTCCTCATTCCCATTGGAGTCACCTCGTCATTAAAATGCGAAATAGCAATTTATTCGTTAAGCCATAAATATTACTAGTATAATTAACCAGATACATATGTGTGTATGCATTGGGATTCTGACCAGACAAATAATTTTTTTCTATTCGTCAAATTATATCCTAGCTTATCGTTTGACATGCAAAACAGGATATATTTTGGCAAATTGACAAAGTTACAACATATTTCATTGTAATCTATGCTATTGTTAACTTGCCACAGCAATTTTTATGTGCTTGTTAACGGCTTTCAACTCTAGAGAATTTTACGGGGCAAATTAGTGTCTCAATGAATACCTCGAATTGTCGAATGTTTATCAAAATTTGCATTATTCTTTTACTTCTACTACGTAGGAAGTGTCGTTGTTTGCAATGCAGTTTTTAGATGGCAAAGAGATTTCATATATCCATCTGCACGAACATTACGTGTTTCACCTTTTAACAAATTTGCTAACTGCAAAACATCCTCTGTGTATGAAAATTCGCATATCCTTTTCGTGCAATCAGTTTGCTGTGTTCTCTTGTCCCACCTTGCCTATTGTTGTCACAGAGCGATGCGCAGCAAATGTATGGATCAGATATTATTCTGTTTACTTATGGTAGTTATTTTTCAGATACTATATATTTACACCTGCTGCTGTCCGCGTCAAGCAAGGCTTTTACGCAGCCTTGCTACAGCCTCGCAGTAATTTGATTTGTATAAATTTTCATAAAGTAAACAATACTCAAAGCGCATTAAATGGTTTGGTAGTAGTAAGTAATTGACAAAATTGACATTAAAGATAATAAATATTGCGTCCTCGCAAATGTTTTTTAAAACCAGCTTCGGTTGAATGCTATTGTTCAAGTTTTAAGATAAGTAATTGTAAAGGTTGTGTAAAGATTGGTCAAGGTTAAATCTATTGTAATAGCAGGGATTCTATTAATTGTGCTTCTGTATTGTTAGAAATTGAAATCATGTCTGAATTTTCTGTTGCATATTGCACTG
This sequence comes from Orthonychiurus folsomi, assembly GCA_036851895.1. NCBI lineage: Eukaryota > Metazoa > Arthropoda > Collembola > Poduromorpha > Onychiuridae > Orthonychiurus > Orthonychiurus folsomi. Next base: position 4,442 of record JAAXYW010001395.1, on the reverse strand, counting down.
GTTTGACAGGTTTTACTTACATGAGTGTTCTTCGCCTGTTATAAAACAATTCTTCGCCTGCTATAAAACAAGGTAACTTGCCATAAATCAAGTGTGACTCTGCATTAATCCACACTTGAATTATTTGCAGGTCATTAGGATTTCCTGCCAGAAATGTCAATGCAATGAAAGGACGCGTCAACGTTTAACCGGTTTTTAGCTTCAATACTGAATCCGCCTGGGGTGTTCTTGACTTTTGAAGTAGGGAATTTAATATGTAATGGCTGATTGGAAACTCTAGCCCAATCGTGAACTATTGACAGCCACTCAACTTATCTACTGTATAAAACATGCGCGCCAGAACGTCAATTCTGCTGATGCCGGCAATTTATTTCCCCTATCGAGTGCTTACATTAGGATGCGCTTACTGGATTTCCTCGCGCCACAGTTTGTGCGTACTATACAAATCGTTTGTTATCTTTAAATTAATAGATGTAGGATTATTTTAATTAAATGTTTGGCTTACCGGCTCAAAATCCACGAAAAAGTGATCATTTTTCTGGTCTTCATTTCCAGTCAATTTTGGGGAAGTCGGTTCGCTCATGACGGCAGGTGGCATTCTGCACGCGGCAACAATGTTTATAAGACACAAAGTTTACAGACTGAATTAATTAATACGACTAATTTAAACTCGATGTTTCTTGATTTGCGTATTGACTACTTCTACACAATGTGCTTATTGGCGTACGTACTCGTGACTTGTAAATGTAAATGTAAACTCAATGTTAGCGTAGTTATAATGAGATTGGTGGTTGACTAGTGAAAGTAAATGGAGATGGAATAAAGGAGGGGAAAAAGTAAACCAGGACTATAAGGGACAATTGGATTCGCAACCACAATGTTTGGAAATGCTATTGTTGAGCAGGTTGTGGCTTGGTCTGGTGATGGGGTTTAGCTGCTGGGAAGAAGTAAAGGATGCCTTGACTTGATCAAGGTTTTCATTTAAATGCGATCGACTCATCTTGGAAAGATTGAATCCGGTTGGGCATTAATTAATAATTTAAAGGATTTTGTAATAGAAAATAAGATTTGGGATGACGGTTGAAGCAGAGTTAAGACCGCTGTAGGGATGACTAATGGAATGTTTTTGAAAACAAGGTATTTTACAAGGCAGGATACTGATATTATTTCGGAATGTGTGTTCAGAAGGAGGAAGAACGCGATGAGAATTAATGAGGTGAACTAGTGTCCGGGTGTAGGAGGCAAGTGAGTGACTGAATTAAATACTGGACTCATCTCAAACTATTTATACATGGTTCGAAAGGATCCAACTCATTGTCTGGTATTCCAATTAGCATAATACACAGGTATTGTCCATTGTCCAATCACATGTTATTTCGCAGGTTTGAAGGAATCCACCCGTTCAATTTTTTTCAATTTGTCTGGCCCTCCCTTCCCCCTATGACAAATCTACCATTATGTTACACCAAAACCATTAATTTACAGGAGGTTAATGCACACCAATGCACCTGCCACAGTGTAATCCAACTGGCCACATGTTTAATCATACTATAGCTTAAAAGGGCAACACATTTACTCAAAGCAATCTTTTATTAACACAAAGTTTTTCATGACAAAATATGGCATAATAAAATATCAAATTCTTGGAGAATTGCAAACCTCTATTTGGTGCTTTGGTTGGCGGCTTTGGTTTGGGGCTAATCTGACTATATTGGCAAATTAAATTAGTACATAGAGGAGGGTGGAGACGTTCCTTCTCCAGATTTAATAAGATGTTTTATTACTGATTGACAACAAAGAAAGTTCAAACTTTTGTATTTCATAGATACTGATATTTCAATGCGCTTAGAATTGTAGCTCCTACTTCTCAAACTAATCCCCAACAACTTGACCAAAGAAGTCGTAATTCTTTAAGTTGAAAAAGTGCACTCAATATTGGAAAAATTATACTGGGTTATTTGGAGTTAAGTTCAATTACGCGCTCCAGTGCAACGTCCATTTAGCATGATTAACGTCAATCGATTGTCAATCGTTTGACTTTATTATGTTAGACAGAGCATGTGCTCAGTTAAAGTGGTGTCTGGCAGATAGTGGATTGGTTCTGATCCGTGGGTGTGAAAAATACAGCGTGTGTCTCGTGCTGGGTTCATGACTGGCACTCGGCATTCTTCGGTGCAAATGAATGAAATAATTTTACATCCCGAAGTCAAAACACTCGATTCGAGGAAGCACTAGTTCAAAGTGTAATAGGTAGCTTGTTAGGAATTGGGAAATTGAACGGATAAGCAATTATAATTAGCTCAATTTTAAGTTGTTGGCGTTTGTCCATCTTTGCCTAGCGCTTCAATTGAGTGACAAACGCGTTAAGGTATTTTGCTAATTTGGCAGCCATTGCTGTTATTGCTGCCCAACACAGATGATACGAATGAATAGTACTGGTCATATCAACTGAATGGGGCGACTCATTGATGACTAAACCATATGAATTGTGACAATGACAATGGTGAAGTTAATTCAATTAACCCAAACTAATAAATCGATGAATCAGTTTTGGCTCTCAAGGAGAAGGCTCTACAAGTAATGACTTCTCGATTTTGATGTTGACTGACGTCAATCACAGTTACGAGTGAAATAATAAATGCTATACTGAAAAATACCGGATTTTACACTCGCCTTCGTCTCACAATTATGGAAATCAATTATCAGCCTGGCATTCACAATTCAAAATCACGCCGGCATTTCTAATTCTTCGTTAAGTTCAAGAGTCTGCTGACTCATGCATTATTAATCCAGCAAAAGCGAATTCGTGAGAAATTTTAATATTTGGTGTAATCCGTGTGGTTAATGCGCGGAAGAGCTTAGCATTATAATTGCATGTACTTACTTGTAGTTCTGGCCAAAGTTCAGATTTTTGATAAATCACGCTTTATGTACCATGCCTTGTTCGAACACTTGTATACAGTCAAATTGGTAACAACTTGCTTATTTCGTCAACATTATGTCCCAAAATTGGGGGAAACAAACGCACACGGCAAACCTTAAGTTCCTTCTACTTCTGAACTCTTATTGCATTCTGACATTTGAGAACAACACTGTGTTGTTAGTGCTAAATCAGCCAAACCTACATGTTAGAGAAATGTTCTTGACATTTTATACCACTTATAGTTATATAGCGGTTGTTGAATAAAGTTTTGACAATTTGGCATTACCGAATTGTAGTAAAAGCGTGTAGTTTCACCTTTACTTTAACTCGTGATCCAAAGAAACGCTAATTATAATAACTCACAGTGATTCTTTCCAAGATTACACACTGATTTTGTTCGTCGACACAACCAATGACTATGCCTTTACGCAAGCATTTTACAACTTCTTATTTGCAGAAAAATTTGCAAGCTCTGCGAGCAATTCTATCAACGCGACGACGCACCTGTTAAAATCTCATCTCAGGCAAACATCCTAAATGTGACTCAAAACACTCAAAAGAAAGCTAAACATTGACACAGATTTTTGTCCATTGGAAAATTACATTATTACTAAAAAACACGCAATTTCCTTTTTGTAATTGTGTGTAAAATTTAGCTGTATTGTACAATACGGCGCAAGTTGCAGTGTAAAAAAGAAACTCGCATCAACACGGAATGTTTGAGCGGTCGTTAAATTCCTTTAAAATATACATTTGGAATATCCGTCGTGCAAATTAAACCTAAAACCAACTAGCAATCTCTACAAGTGTTTAAATGAGTCACACTTCTTGACGAATTATGATTAACCCATATGTACTAATATTTGCGCAATGCACTCTTAAATTTGCTATGGTTTTGGAGATGGTACTTAATTAAGGAAGTTTTTGAAGTTTTGGAGTTTTATATTGCAATAAAATAAAATAAGTTTGGGCTTTCAAAACCAAAATTAATTTTGAATGCTCAAGATGTCTCCAAGTTTAGGCAATAGTGCCAGAGCAATCTCTTCATTCGAAGTTCTTCTGTCTCTTACATCCGTAGCATCACTTTGTCCACGTCCGTTTAATTTTGTCACCAGAAGTTTTGTTGCTTTTTTAGAGTCGTCCGATAATTTAATACGTCGTGTTTGTAAGTATGATAAAGTTTCAGCTCAACAGATTTGCATTATCAAATTTTGACATGAGAGCAATAGTTATACCAGCCAGTTAAGATTTAAATGCTTGAGAAATTGCTAAGCCCGCATTTATCAATATGCATAATTGCTTCATCACTCCCTTGAACAGGTTCATAGTTTTAAAAAAAATTATATGGAATCCTGCGTCAATGGGGAATGAATCGCTCTTGAGATAACAAGTTGCAAATAACACCGCATTTTACATTACAACACATTTTTTTCCTAATCAAATGTGCATAATTCTGCTTCCAGCTACCTGGCGACAGTAATATTAAGTCTAGTGCCTTAGGTTTTTAAGAAATTGTTTT
>JAAXYW010001394.1:0-21897 GCA_036851895.1 Orthonychiurus folsomi | reverse complement strand
ACCCCTCGAGACCCGGCGTTAATTAGAGCTCCGGCGCTTATTCGGACCCGGCGTTTATTAAATAAATTTCAATTTTAAAGGTGTGAATAACAGTATCAAGGTTTATTTCCTGAGTGAAGGTTCAGTCCCAATCCAGATTATCGTTTAATCCCAACACTCAATTCTAATCCCTTGTTAAAAAAGGATATAATCCAAAATCAAAAATTATTGATGACCAAACTCTGGATAGACATGTATACAGAAGCCCCGCGTTCATTAGGGCCCGGCGTTTATTAGAGCACCGGCGTTTATTCAGGCACCGGCGTTTATTGGGACATTTACGGTACATAATGGGTAGAATAGGGCATGTAACACGGGCAACTGAATGCGATGAATGTCTAGGTGTGCCGACTAGCTCTAATCGTGAAAGCTTGCAATAATGTTGCATTTTCAAAAGCGGACGCACAGAAGTTGATGCATGCCTTACTCAGTTACTCGGCTGTATTTACCCTACTTTCTTTTGTAAATCAGTTATTTCGACCATAAATTCAGAATTTTTTTTTATTATAAACGCGAAAAAACCACTCTTGAATCATAAGGCACAGACATATAGTTAGTCCCTTTTGCGCATAGTGTCAAAATGGACAAACTTGAGTTTGGACTTGAAAGTTTCTCGTCTGCATTTTGGCTTTATTTTCATCAGTAGGATTAAGGTTTCGCTTGGGTAAGGTAAATAATTAAAGAGTTTTAAGGTAATTAAGGTAAATTAAGGTAATGCAAGAATTTTAAGAATAAAGATTGTGAGTAAATAATCCAGATTTAACTATCTGTGGGATTACTCTAGGGAAATATTCATCATCCAGAAGCGTGAACTTAACGTGGTGGGAAACCTTATGTCATAATGGCAACCTAGTGTTGCATAACCTACTGCCGATCCCTCTCATTCGCGAATTCCTGTCATAAAATGCTGTCTAAAAATAAATTAGACCTCTGCGCAGTGGCGTGCCTCTAAACGAGTCAAGCACATAACTGGATGCGGTATGGAATTATGTATGGACCCGTTTCTGGGTGTGGAGTGGACGACTGGCCGGGTGCTTGAAATTGTGATTTTGCACTTTTCTAGCCTGACGGCCCGAACTGCTACAAACTGCCAATTATCAATTCAGCCTTCCAACAAACCGCAAATGACCTAATATAAGACCCTACCCTAGGCCCTAATAGAAGACCCGTGTGTGAGTGGATTCTGGGAATAGAAGACCCTGTCCTAATAAAAGACCCTGCCCTAATAGAAGATCCCCGTGTTTCTATGTCCACTCGTTCATTTCCATTCCGCGAGTATTGCACACATTACTTTTAGTTTGAAATTTTTTGTTAGAAGACCCTGTCCTAATATAAGTCCCCTCCTTAATACAAGATCCCCCTCGAGGTGTCGTTTTTAAATAGAAGATCTGGTCTTCTAATAGGTCATTTACGGTAGCAAAACTTTTTGAGACATCGGAAAATGCGGCCTGGACACCACTAAAATATCACATACAAATTTATTTATAAATATACATAATACACACATTTATCACGTGTACAGTAGAGCAGTACAAATTAGATTAGGAAAAACTTCCCAATGAGAAAAATTAAAATACAGGTAGAATTAACATTTTCAAATTAATATTTTGTCAGTTGGAGAACCTAGTGTCAGTGATGATAATGACGAGGAAAGATTGATTACAGATGACACCGACAACATAGAAGGGTACGGCTCTAATTCACCATCCTCCGAGGGCAAGCAAGTTTCCACCATAGCCTCCAAGCAGTTTACGAATAATTCTGCGCTTTCAGCAGTGCAGTTTGACTACAAGAATTATATTTTATAGACTACAATATACCACTGCTATGTTCAATTGAAACTTTATTGCCACTTTAAAAAAAATTGTACCTTAGTAAAAGGTCCGGCAAACCTCCATAGCCCACCAAATCCAACTGATTGCAAGTAGTGTGGTTGTTGTTGTGTTGGGTCTTCCAAAGTTATCATGTTCTGAATGATGCTTTGAACTGCACTCAGGATAATTTGGTCATGGCAAAGCGAGAGAACGTTGGTAATTTTAGCATCCAACAAAGTATGTCTGCAAAACCAAATACAGATCTAGCTTACATGCTCTCTAACTTAGTACATCAATAATTCTTGCTCACATAACAGGGAATACTTTTGGAAAGACAACCGACGCCTCGGCTAAGTATTCATAAAGGACCCGCATTTCATTTTCATCCGTTGTATATTTTACAAGGGTAGCAATAACAGTCAAAAGAAGCGCTTGAGTTTGGCTGTCCACAATTACTGCTGGATCCAGCAATACATTGTTCTCGTTAGATGCAATAGAGGGTTTGCATTCATCATCCAACTGTAAGCAAACAAGAATAGGAGGTATTTAATTTAATATTAAGGATAAAGAATATGAGACTTTGCTGTATTATATTAATGGCTGGAAAGTTGCGCTGGCAAAGTACGTTATGTAAGGTGTCTTCAGGATTTGTCTCTGATTAGGATCGATCGAACTTTCATTTCCTTAAATAAATATTCGGGAGAAAACCAAAGAATTTTAAACTAAACACATTAATTTTGAGTAACACTGCAAATTTGGCAAGAAATGGGTTGCATGTATATATTTATCACATAAACACAAAAAATGGGGAAGAAATATTCTTTTTTATGACTTATGTTGTCAATAGTTGTTCTAAGTTGTCGGGCCCTGATTAGCCTCAGAATACAACGCGCCCCCAAGGTCGCACTTAAAATAAGATTATGATAGCAAGGACCTTACATTTTGGGAAGCATTTTGTTTCATTGATTGGCGCTGAGCTTGAGTCAGTAGAGCTTGATCCAAAAGATCCCATGATTTTTGGCGGCGACTGGTCGGTGACTTTGGGCCCCAAGTCATGTTTTCATTGCATAACTCCAAGTGACGGGATTGATTTCTGCAAACATGGCATCTGCTCCTAACTTCCTCTGAAACTGACACTAGGGCTGGATTATAAAAGTCCATAGTAAGAGCGTGAAAGCAAAGCTTCGGGATAATGTCATTAACAATTTACCAGCTAAATAAGCAACACTTTCCTTAGTAACTTCAAACTTGTCTTTCTTGGTGGCCTTTCCAACTATACCTAAGAGCATAGTCAGAATGCGCGTTGTGCGGGAAACAGTTGTCGGAGTAGGATGCCTGAATCCCTTCAACAAGTGTCCAACAATTGCAAACTGGAAATTCGCTAAAAATTCCAAGTCTTCCTTTAACAATTTCACATGAAATAATATAGATAGGCAGTCTGCTTTGTACTTTTGAATGATAGTCCAACGGCATGATCCAATTGCTTGAAATGCCATTCAAGTGGCTCCCGAGTGCTCATCATTGTTTGATCCAAACTTTTCACATCAAATATGCCCTGCGAGTCAAGCGTGTGAAGGTTTTGTTCTAATAGTGCTAACCCAGAAGCATAGAGCGACACTTCATCTAACTGCAGGACAGATATAGCTACCCAAAATATCATTCGATGAATTGCACTTTCCTGAAAATCCACAAATTAATCCATGTAAAATTCTATAATACTTGAAAAACTTTCATATTCTTACCGGTCTTAGCAGAGGGAGCAATCTTGTCAAGCACATTACAATAGCTTCAATTAGAACAACGTCGCTGAAACTTTCCAATGCCTTCACGAGTATTCGAAGGAGTTGCTTAATATCTTGATCCTGTATGGACTTACTAATGCAGCCAAAAACTATAAGAGCTCTGGGTTGTACGGCTGGATTATAGCGAAAAGCAAAACTCTTTGAAAGATTTGTCCAACTTTGAAGCCAATCGCAGTCAGGAATGTCTTTCATGCACGCCTGGAAAATCCACAAGACAAAATTAACTCTTAACTAATTAACTTTGTATACTTAATCTAAAACTGGAAATAAAGAAACCGTTATCAAATCAATCAAATCAATTCGGTGACCTGACCTATAAATCTAGAATTCCACAAATTACAACTATACTTTTCTATATATAAATAAATAAATATTGCATATTATTCTGGTAACACCAGGATTACCTCAACTATCTCCAGCAGGGCATCAGTAATTACTTCCAAAGACGTGAGAGACAGTCGTTCCCTATCAGATGACGAGACATGACCCAGCCATCGGTCGCCGGCATGGCGGTATGACGATCGGAAAGCAGTCACAGCAGCCGATTTTACCTTACTGATTCCAAACAAGAGGTAGAATTTTGGAAGAGAAAATTCATCCAGACTGAGCCTTAGAAGGCGATGGGTTTCTTCTGCACAAGAATAAGGGATTAACAGTTAGTTAGCATGCTATCATGAAAGTTTTGAGGCAATTCTAATGAGTCAAGCATCTGACACTAAATTCTGTTAGTACAAATAGTAAATATGGAGGAACTTCAAGACAGCTAAACTTAAACTTTGGCATCATTAATATACAACATGACAATAGCATAACATACTAGGTCAGTTTCAGAAAATGTGACGTGATTATTACTACGATAATACAATTTAAAGCGCTTAATGATTACCAGAGAACTGCGGTTGAGTGCAGGTACAAAGAGAATGGATAATATTAATGACAAGCCCATGTGTTGAGGCCCTCATAGAAACTGAACCCGTGCACACAAGGAAACAAACCACATGGACAAGAAGAGGCAGATGGTGGGCGACGTCCAGGCAGTTATTGAATGAAAGCATTAGCAAATACCGAGCAAGGATCGCAATATCATCCCACATTAAATGCTGCTCCAATGTTGCAACAGGAGATGTACATGTTTTCTCCAATACTCGGCATAACCTTGTTATCACCTGCAATTAGATTTGACTTTTTATGCTTTTATTACATACCTTCATTCAAATTACTTTTGTTATTTGTGTTGTATGTGAACTTCTACGAATCAGTCGACGACAAATATAAGCATGGTGTTATACGTGTGAACGTCTAACACACGCCTGACAACCTGCTAACAAACTGCTTGAGCTTGTTTACAAAAACAGGTTGCAAAATAAATATTTGGAGATAGAAATTATAGCAATGAGAAGTCAACCTTACCTTTCTTGCAACAAGTTGAACGTTAGCAGAAGCAAGCGCAACCGCGGTGTCTGCCATAATCTCCGCCTGTGGAGATCCTAAGCCGCCGGTAACACTCCTCTTGATGAAACTGTCTAATACCATGTCAATAAGGTCTGTCACCTGGCCAAGGGACCCCCAAATCTTGGCTTGAATTGAAGGATACATTTCAACTTCTTCAATTGTTAATGTTATCAGTTTGTCCAAAATCATTGCTACTTTCTGTCTCTTCGCATCATCGGAATGCTTGCAGAATTTCACCAGGTTAGGAAGCCAAGGGGTAATGTATTCCAAACATAAATGCTTCAATTCTATTGAAGAAGCGCTGAACCTGTAAAGAGTTCTTGTAATCAGGATACTAATAATGAATCACTACTTTTAAATATCTCTAATTAAAATTTGCATAAAATGAAGAAAAAAACATATTCCCAATGCTAAACTTCGTCTGCGCAGGCAGAAAAAGTATCAGCACTTATGCTGCCTCATGTATATGAATATAGCATGTAAACTACCATGCTGCCTCCCTTACACTGGAGGCAGCATGGGAGTTCACATGCAATATTCTTATGAGGGAGGCATAAGAATATTGCATGTGAACTCCCATGCTGCCTCCAGTGTAAGGGAGGCAGCATGGTAGTTTACATGCTATATATTCTTATACATGAGGCAGCATTGGCCCCCTCATCCTTGCTTCAACCCATATGAGTATATCTAATATCTACAACAAGTGTATAAACAAAAAAAAATGTGGCTTACCCATGAATACATTCCTCAAGGAATTCCAAAGTAAGACGAGGCTCGTTGTATGCCAACTTTTCAGAAACAATTTTAATAAATAATGTATTGTTTGACGGAATGCAGAGTCCCCAAGTTTCCAGGAGTTGCCCCTGCCAAATTGAAAAACATTTCACGTCAACTGCATTGTGATTAACTCAAACTCTAAGGCCTACATACAATAAAATTAGTGCTGGGTTCGAAACGAATCGAATTACACCTCAATTCAATTCGAGTCTTGGCACGGATCAATTCAAAATTTCGAATCGAATATTTTGTCTGGCTCGATTCGATTCGAAGTTCGATTCGATTTTTCGAGTTGCGAGGAAGTGATGCACTTGTATATACATTTATGTATTTACATACATGATTTTTACGCATTCTTAATTGTTTTGAAAGACCATAAATTTACACCCCACAAAATTCCGACATAAGCCAGTTGAAGTTACCTCTATTTTGAGATCAAATGTTGCTGTGAGAGCACAGAGCTGGTTGTAAGCAGCCGTTCTAAGATTCGGATCAGACGACCCTAGATTTAGTAAAGCCATGTTCAACAGAGTCCCAGGCACATCCTTTGGCCTAATCTTCTGATGCACAGTAACTGAATCCTTAAGAAACCCAAAAATGTGTTCAGAACTCCTAAAGTTGTAGGCGCAATTGTAAAACAATGTAGTGTCAATGCATGCTTACAGGTTGAGAGAGCTCCCATCTGTTTCTGATATGAATCACAGCCTGAACAATAGAGTCACAGTCGTTGTGAATAAACGAAAGTGGCCCGGACTCATTGGCAATTGTTAATGTAAATTGATTGTCGTCAACTAAGCAAACTTCCTCTATTTCAGAAGCGTAGTACACATCGTTCAACAAAACCGAATGGGAAAGGACTTTGGTTTTCTCTGCCGATGTGATTTGAATTGCGCTGGGTACCCACTTTAATAGTAACTTTTGTGTCTTTATGTGATAATTTCAGGGCATTGTTGAAAACTTTCAAGTCCTCGTCTAATGAAAGTGTTGCTCCAGGCAATTTCTGCTGATCAGTCTCCACATAATCTCCCAGGCGAGTTAAAGATTCCAGAAATGATATTTTGCGATTTCCCTTAAATTAAAATATGGTTAGAGTGCAGGCAACTTCAAATGTTTTAGAATGAATCGAAATGACACTTCAAATTTTAGTGTAAGCTAAGCTGCAAAATCATTTGCAATATTGGATATATTTTCACCTCAAACCATGGTTGCCGGTTATTTTTTTAATATTTAACTAGAAGCCCTCACAATAATTAATTTTTCAACTATCTATCCCTTGACTTAAGACCAAATTAAAAAAATTATCTGTATCATTTCGGCACATTCGAACACAATACACATGTGTAAATAAATACCTTCAGCGGCGCAAGTATCCGATCATGGTATTTCGTATATTCTCTCACCCAAGAGTTGCAATTGTACACATATGCTGCGTGCAAATTATCGTAGGCTACTTCAGGCATGACCACGAACCATTTCTGGAGATATTCAGTCCTGAAATCGATTGTCCGAACAAGTATGTGTGAAATCCACAACCAACTCGAACGGCTTATGGCAAAATGGTTTCAGTGTAAGAATAACATGATAAATTAGAAGGTCACCGTTTGTTTCAGCAATTCTGAAAAGTTGTATATTTATATTGAGAGGTCTTATAATAAGTATAGATGAGGTTTCTTACTTGTATCGCCTTGCCACATAATAGAAGACTGGATTTCCAGATTTGGATGTTCCGGCTTGATAGAAAATGTTCAATGACTTGATGGACTTGAATTCGTCTTTTTCGTGCATATTATGTTTAGACATAATTTCTTCAAACTTTGTAGATGTCATGTCCATAGAACTCCAACGAGTGTAAGATGAGAAGAGCAAACTGCAAAATGAGGTTAATAATAAAACATTTAGAAGTTAAGGCAGGTACGCATGCACTCTTTCTTTAAAGCTAGCTAGTAGGGATGCACCGGATAATGGTATTGACCGGATACTATTGGCTCCGGCCATTTGGTCGGATACCGGACAGTGCCGGATAGCAATTGGCCGGAGCCGGATTTGGCCGGAGACCACTATTTGTGGCCGAATATCCGGCCCATGTTAAACAATGTATTAATGCCGGATACCGGAAAGTGCCAAATAGCTGAATTACCGGAGCCGGATAATGGCCGGATAGCACAATAGCACTATCCGGCGGCCGGATATCCGGTGCATTCCTACTAGCTAGCACACAGCGATGCGTTAACAGTGGTTAACCCAATCAAATCAAATTTGATATATAAAGGCCTACTACATCTGTCTGCGGACATTTTTTCTGTGCGCATGCACGGTTGAAGTAAACCACTGGCCGCCGCTGCTGCAACCCTATGCAGCCACCCCATACTACCACCCAATGCTGCCACCGCAAGCGATAAATATATTCACTACAAGAAAAGCGAAGGGGTAGGGTGCATTCCTGTCTACCTGCCTGTCTCTCGGTGCAATTGTGGGAAATAATTATTTCAAGGGGGAAATGATTGTGTTAAGGGAATTAGCGATTACCTAGATTATGCGTCCCGTACAGATTTATAAATTTGAAAAAATTGAAAAGAAAATTAATAAATTTCTGTTTTGAATGGATTTCGATTGCGCCGTAAATTCGAGGGGATTAAACCCAAAGTGACGCTGGATGACGCCCCCCGCGCCAAGCGCGGGCAAGTTATCTAGTTTACAAATAAACCGCTCTAAGAGACCCAACAGGCAGTTAGTTTTGCATAACTAAACCCCCATTTCAGGAAAAGTGAATACAAGCTATTGTTTAAATTCGCAGCAATTCGATCATCATACAAAACACTGAGTCATAAAACAATGCTTTCTTGCATTGCTCAAATTGCAATTAGTTTGCATATCCAAGCACCAGTTGGTCAAATTGCCCAAATACCACCAGAACTGCTCCAAAGGTATTGACACAACCTCCTTGATACTATCTCTTGTTCGCATGTCGGAATTTTGCGTTTATGGTTACATATTTAGAGCGATTGTTATGTGTGTGGACCGAGCTGACCCGGGAGATCGCGAGAACAGGTGCCGGGTCCGTTTTCATAAATCTTAAACTACTGGACAGACTTACTGTGAATCAACGGGTTTGTGTTCCGGTGGCCCCAAATAAGCTAAAAGTGTTGCCATTTTGTCAAACGGACGCCGCCCAACAGCTTTGTGGTCCCTCGATGACGACAAGTAATCGCCAATTCGTTCTTGATGTGTCCACAACAAACGATGAAGCGCAACCACATTTGCGTCACTCACAAAGGATAAGCAGTGAGATCCACCTGGAACGATAAAGGAAAATTAGCTTTGCATTAATGTTTCTTGGCTAACATTTGCCAAATAGCTTAAAACCTACCTGGCTCGACTATTTCACAATCGGACGCAATCTGGACAAAAAACCTTCGGCCTTCTTCAAAGTTGCCTCGTACAAAATCATTGAAGGTGAGCATATGCTGTTCTTTCGAGAATTCAACATGGTTTGCGATGTTTTGAAGAATTTTGGAAACTAGCATTAATCCTCGCTTGACTTTCTGTGTAGGCTGCCTGTCAATTATTCCGCTTTCGCAGGGGCTGACTATAGCTGGATTGATAAATCGCAAAAATATGACAGTTCCAACTGCCCCCATGTTGTTTTGGGGAAATTGAGGAAACCGTTTACTCAGGACTTGATAGAGACAATGGCACATGCTCCGAAGTTGCGGTGGAAATCTAAATACATAATTGGCATTTTAAATCAAGTCATAGTCAGATATTTTCTAATTTCAATTAATTGTCAGCTGCACTTTTCAGCGGATCCCGTAATGACTTCGAACACTTTTTGTGTGAGCGCTACCAAGTTCAGCCTGTTCTGTTCTAAGTCCTCATTGGACTCAAGACGAGCGGTGTCAACTTCAAATGAGGTATTAGTTTCGGTGAGCAAGGGTCGAATTAACGGCTCAAGTAGGCTTTGCAGATAAGATGACCCGTAGATTTTAAAACAAAATGCCATAATTTTTGACGCCAGTGAGTTTCCACGAAATAAGGTCTGCATGCAGTCGGAGGCTTCCACTTCACGGTAAAACATGTTCCAGAGTAAGGGCGACAGTAAATGTTTTGCGTCAAATAAGGTTACCAACACCCGAGCTAACTCGTCCTAAATTTTAGAACACGTCAGTATTTGCAATAATGTTATTACGCCATTCATAAGTACAATTGTGAAACCCTTGACCAAATATGCCACCAAGGGACCATCCATAAAACACGTGAGCTTCGCTTTCCAGACTGTGTCTCAATTGTACAGATGAATGCCTTGGTAGAACACTTCAGTGAACAAATCGAATCAAATCTGGGATCCCCTGCCAGTATCAACTCACGTGTTTTACGAATGGTCCCCAAGAGAATCAACTCCAAACCTCATACGACAACCATTAAACAAAAAGTGGAAATCTTTCCTGTCTACCAATATATGTGTTCTTAATTTCTATTTATAGAATGAGAACCAAGCGCATGAAGCACCATGGCCATCGATACATTTAAAATGTTTGGAGTTGAAAATAAATCAGATGGCTATAGTATTTTAATTTAAGACCCCCTCCAGGTTAACTTACCATTTGACCAAATGTAACCACAGTTGCCAAAGCCATTGCAATAGGCAGCTCGCCTAATAAAATAAGTTACAATATTAAGTTCCACAATCTCTGTTGAATTTCTTGTATTTACCCTTATCACCGATCATTGTGACTAACTGAACCAACTGCTCGAACCTATCCGCAAGAACTGTCTCAGCAAGTGTGTCAAATTCTGTACCCTGCTGCAATATCTTCGTCAATACCTAAGCAATTACAATTTGTTTTTGAAATCCGTATGGCGTTTGGTGTGTGTAATGTAGCCATTCTCATTCTACAGACCTCCATAAATGCTGCCCTTGTTTGGAGATCAGGATGATATCCCAAAGAAATGGAGTGCATTAATCCAGAATCGATATTCGCGCTTAATAAATTTGACATGGCTTGAATTGTCGAATTTCTCAATAGGTTCAACTTTGAAGCATGTGACGCTTTTGGGCCCTTTTGTTCCAGATCTTGTCCTTCCGTGCATTCATTCAGCAAATTTTTGAACAATGTAAAATACCTATGGAAGCAACAGAACACCAACGTCTGCACTTGCATTTCTCTTGCATGCAGGCGTGGCTAAAACTTAAATGTCATCAATAAATAGTAATATTTCATCTGCGGGATGTATGTATGGTTTATTTGAAACTAAAGATTGACGTACTTTAGAAACAGTTGAGATTTTGCTTCCATAAGATCTCCCCTGTCTGACTCCTCAGGTTGAAGAGGTAACCCACGTAATAAAGCGGCGACTGCTTCCATGCATGCCTAAATATAATTGGAGGAGTTAAATGCAGGCTCATTTCATAACAATCACCGCGTATCACACAAACCTGATCTAGCTCTCGAGTTATTAATGTAACATCCCCTTGTATTGGAGGTGCAATTTGATGAGATGTTCCCATTACCCAGTCCGTCAAGTATTCGACGAGTTTGTTACGAAATTTCATTTCCTGCCGGAACGCCAGGTCATCCCTTCTAGTCATCATAGCTTCAACCAACTGACACAATTTCGTTCGGATATGCAAGGCATGTACTGTCATGTCTATATGCCGAACATACCTACTCAACAGCACAAGCGCTTTTAATTGGCACATGCGATATTGCTAAAAGAGGCTCTTCTGTGTAATTACCTGACCGTGGCTAACATCATGCCTTCAATACTAGTTGCTCCGAGGTGCTCCGACGGTTGATCCATTTTATTCTCGAGAACATTTTTCATAATAAATATAATGTGTTCTATGAATTGCGTATTAATCTCAGTTACGATAACCTAACAAAAAATTCCAATTGTACAAGTATCTAAAACCGCTTACATAAAGTAAAGCCTTACTTGGCCTTGCTGATCAAAAAACTTCTCAACAATCACTTTGATTTGATCAAATAGTATCGGGAACAATGCTGGTGCCATTTCATGTCCTACTAATTCCTTTACGTTTTTCTGAATTTGGGCTCCAAATTTCTCGTTTGAGCAAACTAGTAATCTTAAGAGTTGACCAACAAACCTGCAGAGCGTGGCAATTTAGTTGAAAGTCAAGTTAACTAAGGTAAGTTCAACTTACTGAGTAACTGGACAATATTGCATATCTAGATTGGTCAGCACACTTGACTTCCTGCTATCCAGCGAGAGCACGCTAGTAGAAGGCAGAGGAACTCTTGCGGGACTCTTCCGTTGTAAACAAACTCCACCCAAAGCGCATAGGAAGCCTGTCATATTTGTCCATTCGTTGATTTGCTCCTGAATCAATTAAAATATTCATTAGAAGCTGTCACAGAAACATGTATATTGTTGTGCAGAAACAGAAGCAGGAAAACAAGTAACAGACAAGTGGGATGTCAAACTTGCAATAGAACAGCCACTGACTGGATCTTTGAACATATTTGCACAATTAGAAATTCTAATTTAGAATTATTCCTCTAAAGCGTACTTCAAGGTCATGGTCAGACGAATGGTGAGATGCTCGTCGTTTACCGCGATGGTGAAACTCACTAATAATTGGGCTGCTCTCATCTTGTCCTGACGTTTTGCCTTTTGGATATTGTAGAAAATGCTTTGTACTTGCTTCCCAGTTCATAAAACTCTCTTCCCAAGCCTGTGACAGCGAAGATTTATCGAAAGAAAGCAAATTTTGGAATAATCAAGGTAGTTCAAACAAACAACTCTCCTTCAACAGGTAGGCCAGTGCTACGGAAAACTTGTTGTTTTGTTTTTGAATTGTTGGTACAAAAATGTACCTCCGGCAAGGATAAATTGCAAGGGGGCAAAATGATAGCATAGAAGGAGGACCAAAAAAATCATTAATTGTGAAATTAATTAAGTTGTGTTGCTATACTGTTGCGTTAGTCGAGTAAAATGTGTTCACGCTTGCTCTCAAGTGTCAAAATCTTTTTTTTTATTCCGTGAAATCGTATTCTCTTAAGATTTTGTCAATGGTTGCTATGCAAAAATTATCTCGTAGTGTTCGCCTACAATTTTTCATTTTTCCATAGTACTGGCCTACCTGTTGAAGGAGAGTTGTTTGAACTACCTTGGGAATAATCATAATTGAAAACCCTAGTATACCTGAAGAACTCCAGTTGTACAATGTTCAATGCTGCGTAATAGCGCCATGATACGTTTTTGAAGAGCGGTACGTCCTGCAACATAAATATATTAACAACACCTACATTTGGACTCGGTCCCAACCCAACCCTTCAATTTCAAAATGGTATTTATTTAAAATTAAATGTGCATGTAATAATTTTCCAGAAGAATCTGACCCACGTTATTCACTTATACAAATACATGCGATATTCACCTGTGGCCATAACTGCGGAGGCAGACGCTAAGTCCAAGTAAATGTGGTAGTTTGGCAAAAGGCAAGTAACTGTCAATTCATCCGGTCCACATCTAATGTCTGCCTCTTCACATAATAAAGCGAAGCATGACATAGATATTGGCACTGCTTCCAAGTCTATGCTCCAGAGATATATAAAGAACACAACCTACACACAATTTTTAAGTTTTAATCTTCTTTACATAAATTTAACGGGTTTGTTTAACTACGGCAAACAGGAAATACCTCCAGTTTTATGTGAGCTTGACGACAAATAGCGATTTGACTTCCAACGTTGGCATAGTCTTTGTGTCGCGAAAGGAAAGCATTGCGGCAAACAAGTATCTCACGCAACCATGTCAGAATGTCCGTATAGTTTACAATCAGATGCTGAATTAATTTTTGAGATATAGAGAAGAGAACCTGCGTTTTCATAAGTTAAATGGAGATTTTAGCAAAACTTTCCTTAAGATAACTAACTCTCACTAATAGAAAAACCAAGCAAATTTATGGCTGGGGTCAAAATACCTGAGAGGAAACATCCCAGAACGTATTAATGGGTGCTTCCGGATTCCACATTTCAATCTTTTCCGGACGATGCAGAACAAGCAAAGCCTCCATTGCCTCTTGAGCCACATCAGGCATAGATGTTTGGTGCACCAATGAAACTAAGCCATTTATTAATTCTAATGTCGAGCTCTGAATTTCATGACCGGCTTTCCCCTGGTTCTACAAAATAAGGTAAAAGCATTACTTAATGCATTAGTTAACCGCTTTTTAGCTAGGTTTGCGTGTAGTTCTATGTGATAAATTTCAAGCAGATTCCAGGTTTGTTACATCGCTGCTGTCACGTTAAATTAAAATTAACAATTAATAATTAATTAAACAGCTCCTACAAACACGTATATATATCCTCCGGACATAGGAAATAGGTCAACTCACATTCAGCATAAGCAACGGATCCGCATGTACTAGTCGTACCATCCAAAAGAGCAGATGTTTGAAGCTTGTTGGATCTTCCAGTTTCTCCTTGAATTTCAGTGTGCTCACTTTCTCCTTCAGTGTTAAGCTCTAAGTAAAATACTGATTTCAAACTCTAGCCACAAGAATACTAAATGCACCAATAAAGGTCTGTGAGGTACCTGACACAACTAGGAAGAGTACGGCAGCACACAAGATACACACATTATAAACATGAGATGTTTTTAATTTGAAACATGCTACTCGTCTTTATTTTTAACGCCAGGTAAATTATAAAGCTATTACAAAATTTAAAAACACTATCAGTGGCAGCCCATAGCTAATTTGCTTTAGTTTTAGTTTAGGCTTTTTACGCACATTTGATACTACCTATTAAGAAAAATAATAAAAATGCAAAATTCCTTTTCAATTTCAATAAGATTTCGGGCTTTTCAAAATTAAATTAGTTAGTCGCAATTTTTCAGTTAACCCCATAAATGGCGGCCCCAATGAAAAAAAAACTTATACACCTCTGTGCTCTATTGGCATTAAGCCCAATTTTTTCGAATATGAAATCATTTAACCCAGAACCGATAAAACAATCTTTAATTTTTTTAAAATCTAGTTGCCTAAAGATGAGGACAACAGCTAACCTGTATCATCTTCAGAGGAGCATGAGAGATGTATCCTTGGGTAACTCTGTTTAATGTTTCCGTGAACATTGAGCGCATTTCACTAGATTTATTGTAGAGTATGTCAATCTGAGGCCACCATGTTAGCCGTGGCTGAGTTATTATCCTGTCCAAACCACAATTTCAATACATTAAATCGTTTTGAATATGAAACTAATATAAAATAGAGATGATGAACTTATAAGTGGGTAATTTGGTACATCCAGAAATTTTCAAATAATTTGCAAACGCCTAGTTTTGGATTTGAATCGCCTACTGTGCAGTGTGAATTAAGTATACTGTACCGACGCGCAGTGATTGAGAAAATCAAGATTTTTTGACTACATCCCTTGACAACACCAAGGGAGAAGCTGTTGTCAAAGAATCTTGGTCAAAATCCTCAATGAAAGCTTCCCACAAAGTACAGTGTAGCAGCGTGAGTTGAACATTCCTCTCATACTCCATTAGTCTATATTTTTATTTAATAAATAAAAAAGCAAACCTGTGTAATGAGCTAACGAGGACGAAGTGATACGTCGAAGGAGAATTTGGATTAAGACACACTTTGAGTGGTTCATTATTATGCGGATTAATTCGAAAACAAGACACGAAACAGTCAACCATCAATTCTACATCCTGTGCAGCAAAACTTTGTCCGCGTGAAAACGGTTTGCATGGATTGAAGAGAAGCAGCTGAAAATTATTTTACACTATTAATCGAACGGCCATATATGTATGATGCACTGCTAGGTAACCTGAAATGTTTGCTGCACCTTGAGATCACTGAATACAGTCTGGACTAGAGTAAAAATCACATTGTTCCTGTCCAATATGTTGATGTATGTAGAAACCTGCAAAAAAAAACGTAAGCCATGAACATATCAGAAAACGTCTTCCGTTTATTAATTAGAAAATAAGTACAGTAAACAAATTATAACACAACGAGCGGGATCACCGGGGAATGAGTTCCTCCGCCGCACTAAACCACTAGAAGTACAGACACGATTTTCATTTTCCCACGACCAGTATAGGAAACGGAGGCACATTATTCATGGAGTGGTGGGTATCTGGTATCGTCTCATTTATTACTAAACTAAAGCTATTGAATCCAAATTATTAGAAACGGTTTTGTATAGCTTTCATTTCCAGTGGAGGTCGGCGCATAGTTAAAAAATGCCAAAATTATTTCTGCAGACCACTCATTTTAACTGTTTTAAACATTTATGTACCTGATCTGGGCAAAAAAACTTGCGCACATAGAATCCTCACTTTGCCAACCTCATTAGGTTTACCCTTAAAAATTTTCCCAAAATGCTATTTATTTAAGATACCCCAATGCAAGGTGGGTAAACAAACAATAAATACTACTAGGGAAAATAATACTAATAAATACTAGGGTAATTTCAAAAACTGAGGATTTACCGTTTACCGAGATTGTAAGGTGATCCTGGCAACCACCCCAAACTCCTATAAGGCTACGGGTTAAGGCTAGGTACGGCTGCTGCTAAGTTTTGCGGTGGGGTCAATCTCCCATAAGACCGAAGACCGAAGGTAAACTTTACCCCAAACAAGCACCAAACAATCAAAAGTTGCTTGTTTACGAGTTATGGACCACCTACCTTGTAGGAGATTATTTATTGTTTACCCACCTTGCCCTAATGTATAATACAATACTATACACTGCGAAGTCATCACCAAATACCAAAATAAAATGTGGAACAACATCCGCAGGTTGCTTACTTTGCAGAGTTTTACCGACGTTACAGCAGCGGCTTCGGTTAATTGTTTTGAGGAACTGTGAGGTAGAAGAGCCTTTTTCAAACTGTCGATAAACTGCTTCTTTTTGCAATGACGCGGAGAACATGGCGCACCAGCATCAGCATTGACAATCTCCTCTAGAATTTTCTGTTTAAACAGAAAATGACAAAAATTAATGTGTAGAAACTAATTATGACTCAAGAGGGCGTCTAAGCATTACCGGAGAAAGGACTAGTAACATGATTTGAACTGGCCAGACGAATACCCTCTTTTTGTTATTTTCTGCAAAATTATCCAACTGCTCAAATAACGCCTCACAGCATTTTGCCAATTCTTCACATGGTTTTTTCTGGGGGAACAGAAATAAATTATTTCTATTTATACTATACCAATGAACTTTCAAATAAACTAGGCAAAACGATGAAGAAATGGTCACCTGCAAATCAGCAAATTCGTTTGGGTACGTATCCATCCAATTCCAAATGGCTTTTTCTAGAGAAGTTAGCAACACTAAGTGGGTCCCTTTTTTCAGCATCTTAAACTTCTGAACAGTTTCTAAAAATTAAATATATATTATTTTAACTTACAACGCAAAAGGCGTTTCAACAAATCATTAGCAAGCACATGACACAGTGTAAAAACATCCTCTAAATTTACTTAAATACAAAAAAAATTGAACCCTGAAACAATTTTGCAGAGCAAGTAACAAACTCAAACTGTTTGACTAGGGCAGGGCACTGCCAAAAGTTCAGTTCTATGGTCAAACTTTACTCATTGCAACGGGCTTGGAACACAATAACTTAATAATTAATTACCATTAAACAGTTTATTGAGTCTGTTTAAGTCCAAGCTGATGTGTTGAATTAGCTCAATGTCAGCATAATCCGGGTTTTCATCATTCGTTGTGCTTAACTCCTGAAGTCTTGCAGATACCCGATTGAAAACTGCGTTGAAGTTGTTTACTGAGAGAGCAAACAACACTCTCGAAGCCAAAGTTCTGAGCTGAATAACCATAGCATTCTCTGCAGGCAAATCTGTGTTGATAAAATCAAAGAATTACAAGTCAGCGTCAATAATTCACCTTTGTGACAAAAACTCCATTTTGCCATGCAGAACTAACGGTTACCTGGCTAGTTTTACTCAAGTGTCGTAATTGTACACCTGAATGCAGTGGTATAGCACGTTAATAAACAAATCAAATCAAAGATAAGAAAAACGGCTTGCATTAGACTTAAGGACTTAACAAAAATATCACTTCATTCATATTTCACATTCAGCTGGTTATTGAATTGCAGTGAAAATTCGCCTGTGCTGTGTAATAAAATTCCATATCGCTCGCCGATCAGGGTATGCGCATGCAGTGGTGTACTGCTTGTTGCATTATTGCATAAACTCGGATGTTTGTATGTGTCTTGCTCTTGCTACTCCTCCGAATCCATTAAACTTATTTCGGAGGTTGATATCTTAAAATTTGGGCGAAAAAATGGGTGTTGCATATGCCAGGTTAGAACTTGACCTGACCTTTGACCTGCGAATTTTCACGAAAGAGTCTTATGTGCATTTTGCACGGGGAGCAGGAAACGGTTAATGTATGTGTGATGTACGCAAGTCGGCAGCGACCAGCTAGGTAGCCGCACGCGCTAATTGCATGTTATTGCGGAGTTGGAGTAAGAACAAAAGTCCCTGGAAAACACATTATTCTGGCAAAATACTATGTTGCATCCCGTCTAATATATATAGCGTGAACAAAATAGGAAATACTTACCAATGAATTGGCAAACTTCACGCAACAGTAGCTTCACATTCATAGCTTCATCATATCGTGTTGTATCCTTCGGTTGACCGCTCAAACACTTTTCGAGGGTGTCGAGAACTATTAATAAGGACTCATAATAGTTTTTTTCAAAATCGGGTCCATGAGGCTTTTGTGAAGATAAGACAGTAACAAACTAGAAAGAAGTGAAGTCGTATTCGTATTAGATTACCTGGAACAATCATGACCACAAAGTTATTTCCATGGTGTATCTTTAAAAAGTGTTTTCAGTGTTTTGCTTTCAAAAAGTGCAGAATCGTAGTTTAAAATAATCCATCACTCTTTAAAATTAGACGCGTGCGTGGAAAGAGGATTCTAATTTTTCACGCGCACATTAATGTGAAAACCATATATAGAAACTATATTAAACTTACTGTCTCGTTAACTTTCTGGAGTATTTTAGTTAGTCCGGAAATAACCAATGAGAAGCGATATTTAGAAATATAGATGAGGCATTCCTTATTCTGCTCCACATTAAGCAGTGCATGTGTGCTCTGCGGTCCGGTCCTGCACGGTAGCTGGCAATCAAAAACAATAGATCATTAAGGTACAATTTAATAGGACTATGCATGTGAGCTGTAAAAGAGCAGACAACAATTCAAGACAGCTGAACGAATTAATAATTAGACCTAGCATATGGTATCTCATTGAAATTCTGTACAGAAACAGAATCACACAAAAACGCAATCCCACGAAAGTGGGGAAATAGTAGTATCCCCAGCGTCGACGATGTGGTAGTTTTTGTCATTTGTTTGTTTGTTTACGCTTGTGCCTTGTCATTGCGCCGGGCTGCGCCGTTACCGCAATTCAAAAGTACAAATTGCAAAAATAACGGCTCAGAAGCCAAATAAAACAAACGTCGGACGGACGCAGGACTCCGGCACTTTATTATTAGCGTGATCATAGTGTGAGACTTGTTTGATTATCACTGTTGTAAGGTCACCATTGACAAACACCCAGAATTTCGTATATATCAATCTAGTCCTGTTCTGTCTGCGGTCTAATGGATGTGTTTTAATTTAAAAACATTACTTGTTCCTCGAAGCGCATAATGAGAGATGTCACCCACTCAATTGGTTTTTGGGAAGCCATTTTCTTAAATACGTCAAACAGTCCCCATTATTGGTGTAATTGGTGTAGAACAGCCACCCGTCCGACTAAATTCCAAATCTGTCAATTCCACAAGGTTGCACGTTGAAGCACGATTTGTAAAATTCCGGATGTTAGTGGATACAGGGTGAATACGAGTACATAATATTAAATTAAAACAATACATTATCATTAACACATAACATTTACACATGCACAATTGAATACTTAATGTACACATTCACTAATTCACTTCAAATAAAACTCTGACAATCGATAGCCCGCTCTCTGTACCTCTGCTGAAGCAGAGGCCAGCACAGCACAACAGCATAGCAGTGAAAGGGTGCAACTAAACCAAGGAGTACTCAACGCACTCAATTTCGGTCGCACCAGTCTTCCGTAATTTGGCAACATTCGGGTTGCGCAAGATTTATTCTAATTTCATATATTTTTGGTCCATAGGTCAAATAATCATCAACTAATAGAGGTAGCCAAATACAAAATACATTTCAGCCATTTCCAAAATACAAATACAAAAACGTAACGAATATTGTCAAAATACAGTTCCATGTGCACCCTGTACTAGTAGCTGTGCCTTCCTTAACCACAAACGTCGTGGCACCTCAGCATAGCCGATTGAACACCAAGCAGGCGAAGTAAATTCACCTGAGCGCACTAGAGATTGCCAAATTTAAGGAGCATGTCGCGGCAATCCTTCCTGCATTTTAAAGTTCAAACTAGTCTGATTAGTATTTAAAATGTTTTCAACCGGAACACTAGCGGTGGTTCGTCATTTAGCGAAGAAAGAATGCCTTCATATACATTTACGTTTATTTACCAGGTTTGTTATAATTATACCGGCAATTTAGTTGACATTATGGTTTGGTCATCGACACTTACATTAGATCACCCGTTCGTTTATGCAGAAGATTCAAATCAAGTTTGATTTCACGATTTCAGTAGTCATTCGGTCTCTTTTTTTCAACAAAACTTGCAACTAGACACAGAGTGCGAATTATAATTTTTTTCCTTATAGTAATACAGGCTTGTATTTTTACTACTACTACTCCGAACATAGCGCATAATGCACTTACTGGAATTATAATTCTCGGCAAAACTTGCTTTATGGTACGCCTAAATTAAAATGGAATTATAAATAGAAGCAAATCTTGATTGGTTGTTCGTGTAAATTTGGAAGTCAGCAACCAACCATCATGAGCGACACGGACGGAGGCAGGCATTCACACTAGCATTCGCACTTGCAATTATGGTTGAGGATAATTATTCCCGAAGCTGAGATTGCAACCATTGTGGCATTAAATATTTTATTATTTTCAGACTTGCCGAAGTGGGAAAACTGGAGTTAATGAAGGTAAACCAGACTTCTGGGATAGACGTTCATGATTTCATACCAAAAAATGTATTTATTTCTACCTTTCCCTATTTAAACCCAGGATTACACTAATATTGGATTTATGCTAGTTATCTTGTTCCTAACTATATAAAAGCTTACACCTGGTAACTTTTGCCTCGAGCTGTCTATTGTTTTGCCCCCTTTTATCAAATTCTTTTGCGCCCAAGTTAAATATTTTCATTCCAAACAAAACATTAGTTACAAAAACAGTTTGGGATAAAAATAGTTAAATTGGGGGCAAAAAGTTAGGAAGTTGGGGGGCAAAAGTTACCAGAGGCTCCAAATATATGTTCCAAGTTGGAGCAGTTTCTAGTCAGCACCGTCTATTTAGTAAATTAAGTGTGAAATTACGTTAACTTAACCGAAGAGTTTTCACCAGCATGTAAACTTTTTCAATTGGCAACAAGCAGTGCTCACAACGGGTACGGGTCTCGGGCCCCAAATTCGGGTCCCGGACAACAATTTAAAAACCGGGTCTTTGGAACCTTTGGGTCCGGGTCACCGTGTCGGACCCGGTTAACAAGCGAGTCCTCGGACCCGACGGGTCCCGGTCCATTGTTGTGACCCGGACCCGACCCGACCGGGACCCGGTCTGACGGGTGTTCCGCACATGCGCTCTAGTTACAGAACTATGGCTTGGGTTATATTCTCAATTACATTTTGCACTTACAAATTGCGCGTCACTCCATCTTGATCACTACAAACCTGTTCTTTATGGTACTTTCTCGGGGGAAATTGAAACAATTATGTACGAAATTGTATTGAGTCAAGCCGTGGCACATAAAAAACAATACAGGGTGGTCCAGAATTAGCGTTCTGACTTTGGATGACTCTAACTTCAAAACCATAACTCGCAGCGACTTTATTCTAGGTTCATTGGAAAGAGCAAGC
>JAAXYW010001393.1:0-21916 GCA_036851895.1 Orthonychiurus folsomi | reverse complement strand
AGTTTAAGTTTACGCATTCTATCAAAGGTGGTGAGTGTCATGTATTGTAGCCGTTCATTAACCGTGTGAAGTGTCAATTTTTCATGAAACGTTAGGATATCGGCCTGATCCACCTTTTTGAATCCCCTTTATTTGGAAGTGGAAAAGTTTGACCTGGAAATAGTATTTGAGAAATGGTTCAGGCTTGACATGAAGCCTTTTCGACAATGTATGTATGTATGTATATTGAGAGCCAAGTAAGGGAGGAGGATTTTCGACAATCCTTGCTCAACACAACCAAGAAATGGAGTTTAATGGTAAGACAAGTGTATAACCAGTGGGGAGTCTCTTTCACAATGTTTAATGTTAACTTTCTATTTCAGTTCAAACAGTATTTGATTGACAGCGTTATTGGAGGGTAAGGCTTTCAACAATTCATCTTGGGCTGTACATTTTAAGTAATCAAATCAATTCTATCATTAATTTCTCCGCAGATTGTCAAATCTTGAAGCGTTTATTGCTGAGGCCAAGAAGGGCTTGGGTCAACCATTGCGTGAAGGCGATTTAACTACACTCATTTCAGTCATGGGTTGGCTACAGAAACTAAAGGACCGACAGGCCACGACAGACTTCATGTTCGAACCCCTTAAAGAATACATTGAATTCCTGAAGTCATACGACTACGAAATGCCCGAATCTGTGTATATTCAACTGGAAGAATTGCCTGTCAAATGGAACAATCTAAAGAAATTTGCAGTTCAAGTTAAGCATCAAGTTGCACCTCTTCAGGCCCAACCAGTTTCTAATATTCGTAAACGAATCTCAGACTTTGATGCAAAGCAGAATAGTTATCGAGAACGGTTCAAGACCTTGGCATTCTTCAAGTACAAGCAACGAGTAGGGATGTCAGTCATAAAATTTAGCCAAATTGAATATGTACTGAAGGATTAATGTGTCGGCATTACAGTTGATCATTTGATCGCCATTTAAAATATTTCTGGGCATCAATCAACTAAATATTATTTGTACACTACTTTGTGCGATATAGGAATTTATGCAATCTAATGTTTTGCACTGGTAAACGCTATACCAAATTTAATTATGGTTTTACGACATATGCACTGTAGAGCCGTCATAATGTCTCAGCAAAAAAAAAGGAAGCAAGATGCATGGCATTAAAATGATTGAAAGATCTGTACCCTGCCTTACATTATTTGAGAAATCTCATCTCCATCTCATATATCTACACATCTCTGTAAATAAATTTAAAATCACACAAACATAATGAGATCTAGCATCTAATTTCACAAACTTCCACTCGCCAGGCCAGTTAGTAGTTGTGCTTGATCTAATTCCATGTTAATTTTAGATTTTACATATGAACAAATCTCATTGCCTCGCTCATCTGTCATTCGCTTTATTAATAAACTTTATTCAATTAGTGTAACCCTGTGCAATCGCATCAATTTTGTAACAAAATGTGAACACTAATTACCTAAATAGAAAGCATATCCTCTGAGAACTCAAAACTATCGTCCTCCATGTCTTCCAGCTCGTCTTCCATTAAATCCGCAGCCTCCATTTCCAATAGAAGTACAGTTCTCTTATTCCGTGCTATCACTGCACCTACTTTTCGTATTCCACTCACTGTAAACTGAAGGGGATGAAAGTCCTCGATTGGAAGTACCTGATCTATGTAGAGAACTGTTGTTGGTCCAGGTTTAGTGATATCTGTAGGAATGTCCAATTCAATATCATAATCCTGATGGGCGCCAAATGGAAGAGAAGACATTGTTTCAATTGGGAGAACCGGTCCCTTGACTGGGGCTATACGGAGCGGAATTTGACACATAATGCAACGTCCATAGTCTTGGTCTTCCTTCTTGTCATTGGCATCAAATGACAAGACTGTTAACTGCGTCACAGTGCCTCCAAAAAAGTGACACGAGTGGATTGGACGTGTGAAAAAGATGACTGTGCCAAGTACTTCATTCTCCTCACTATCATACTCGAATAGGAACACCTTGCCATTCACTTCCGAGTCCAAATCCAGCAGGGCATGTATGAACGTCTTTGTGCAGCTTATGTCCACAAACATGCCGTATTGAAATATTGCGCATGAAGGACGCATTAAGGGGAACTCTGTTTCCTCCAATCGTACTTCTTGAAGTATGGGAAAGGAGTAAAAGTTTTCAAGTTCATGAGCAGCTTTTTTAACTATTTCAGCGCCATCGATCAGTGGATCAAGAGCATCAAATGAGATTATCGACGGGAAATCTGGGTTTTCATCTGCCTCGTCGGGTTCTAACTTTGCCTGAAATTTAGCCAGTAACACATCTATATGTGGCCATGGACCCTCAGTTTTCATAATCCCCGGGACTTTGAAAGATCCAGGTCGACAGAATCTTGGTTTCCTTTTTCCTGTCTCGTAATCTCTTTCTCGTCTCATGTTTAGAACACAAAATTCAAAGATATTTTTGTCTATCTTGCAGTCCAAGAACTCCAAAACTTTAGACGCATTAGGTTCTTCGTCGTTGTAAGTATCTCCAGTCTCCAGTACTTGGAAAACATGAATTGTTTGGATAATTAGTCGATGAAAATGACGAAAGTAGTTGAAAAAATCACAAGTTCTTTTGTTCATTTCCAGCATAATTGTGTAGAATTGGGTTAAAGTCTTCATCAAATCATCAATGATAGCAGTAATCGCCTCCTTGTCTTGCAAAATCTCAATCAAGAAACCGGATAGAACTTCAATATCTTTGATTATAACCATTATGAGAATCTGTGCCTTGCTTAAGCATTCTTCAATGCAGCCAAATGCGGCAACAATCGAGTTCAAATGCTTCTTAGCTTCCTTCTCTCGTGTGCTCAATCCGTTTCCAAGGAAAAATTCTAACTCCACAGGACTGTTCCCAAGAAGAAGCATTTCAGTGTAGTCCGCAATGCCTTCTTCGGGCTTTCTTGTTTTGCCATATGTCATGTAGTGCATGTAAATGTCGATGGCTTTCTGCCAATGCTCATTTCCGCTGTGTATATACTGTAGTAACCTGAGCCAATTACATCTGATATTTCTTTGCTTGAGTCCCATCGGTGCCAGGTAAGGTGCGAAGTTTCCAATAGTGTCATTGTGCAACTGTAGAAGAGAGAGTCCCTCACTCTTGTCATAGGCTAGGCATTGAAATCGTTCAAAATTGTAATCGATGTCAGCCATCAAAATTTGATCCGTAAATGTTGGTATAGTAATATTAAGAATAAGCATGACCCCTGAAGCATACACATATACTATTCCAACATTTGTACCCACGAGCATCACACTCAACATAGACTCAGTTTTATCCCTCTCCTTGCATAGGACAGGATGCTTGATCTTCGGACTGCATTTAGTCTTCTTCTGTAATAATAAAAATCAGAAATTAACTTCAAGAAATCCAGTAATAGTGATTGTTTCAGGCATGTTATTACTCGTTTTAAGTTTGGAGTTTCAAAGCTAGTAGAAGACCATCGCAGGAAACGAATTTGATAGGCAAAATCGTGCTTGACCGCCAGTTTCCCGGTCTCAATGTCGATCATGCCCGCTGTACAATCTGCACAATTAAGTTTGGATATTATCAAACTAAAACTGATTTAACATTAACATTGCTTATGCTTATTAACCAACCAAAGCCTGCAACAACATATATGCTTTCAGGATGCCAGCATATAATAGTAGGTCGAGTGTCTCCAGGATCCAGTTTTTCCGAATTTACCCACACCCAAACCTTCTGCCACGATAGACGATAAAGCGATAAATCACCTGAAATATAAAATAAACTTGCTCTGAATTCAGAAGTTTCTCTCCTTGCATAAATTACTGGAAATAATAAATTACAGAGCACATTAAGTAATGAGCTCGTACCAGACTGAGAAAATTGTTTCACCAATTAAGCCACTAATAAAAAAATTAGGCATGGGTTTAAATTTAAACCTATTAGATTTGATTTAGCATCCCGGCCCGATCGTGCCGTGCCTGGCCTAACGTCAATTAACTAAATAGAGATTAATCCTTTTAAACTTGCTTGTGGTCAGTAGCAGTCTCACCCATGAGACAAACTTAATTTCTAACAAAATTTTCACAAAACCAAGATGCATAAAATCACAAACCTGAACGGTTGACCAATACCAACAAATCCATCTTATTAGACCATGATATCTGAATAATTTCCTCTTGGGTTTGCCTTGTCTCCAATATCTTCATTGTAGTTATTTACCGGTATCGCGGTATCCACCCTCACAAATATTAGAATAGAACACAGATTGCTAAAACTCCGAGCAGAAACTTAGTAGTCGGTTCGGCTTGGTCGATTGAGTGATGGGATTTGTGTTCATGCATGCATCAATGATCAAGCCTCTTCCATTTCCCGCCTTCTTTTCCACTTTTGCTGCTTGTCAAGATTCAACAATTTTTTTTATTCAAAACGGACCCAAATTTTAATTGTAATCTTTTTAAAGTTCCATTAGTGAACACTACTCTTCCTATCAGTGCAAGGAAATGTGTCCAACTGCTTCATTTTATTTATATGAAATATAATCTAGCGACTTATGAACCATTGATTTGGCCTGAAAAAATGTTTTCGGAAATTAACAGTTTTCAAGTTTTATTATTACCATCATATTTCTTGTTCAGTGGCGTTCAAGTGCCTTCGGCTACAGTTGGTTAAATTTCATATATGCCAGATATATTTAAATACCTAAGTAATTTTTAATTTGCTGTTTTTGCTGTAATTCAGTCGTGCTACTCAATGTTTTGTATTTTGCATCAGGGTGCATATTGGTTTTGCACGCAAAAAAAAATACGAGGCTCGTGGATTTGAATTGTGCCGTGGAAGGAGTCTCCGTCTGCAAGTCTGGACGAGCAAGTTTTAATTGTCTGTACTAATCAATCCTTGTTATCATTCTAACCAACATTCCCTTCTGGGCTTCACCTCAGCCAAATCTTTCCCGTTCGCGGTTCATTATGACCCCTTGACCTGTCAGTTGTCATCGACATGATTTACGTGTTTCTTATGCCTTATTAGACGCACAATCCTGCTTGTTCACATCCCTCCCTGTCTTCACTTTAATTTGACCTTTGTTACTTCCTGGCCCTAGCTTCACAATGGATACAAGTGACAGTCTGAGGAGATTGAAGAAAAGATTTTTTGATGTCAATCACACGTAATTAATAATGATTTTATTTTAAACATGCCCGGTAATGGTTGTGAAAATATAATGCATTGTACGTTGTAACCGTTGAAATGCACAGGAGCCTGCTGAGTTCATTTTTAAATCTGTGTTTTGAAGTATTTTGTATGTGTTTACAGGTATCGCAGGCTCTTTTTCTTAGTTGTCGGTATCTTTGGTCTGATTTGGCTTTTCGGGTTTCGTCTATTTTCGTTTGAGGAGTATCGGGTCCCCGCAGGTGAGTTTTGTCTGATACTTATTAAAGAATAATTGGTTTTCAAGATTAATGTTTTAGGTATTACTTTACTCTTAGCTGTTGTTATTTCTAATGCAATATAAGTGGTCTATTTTGGCGAACTACTGTAGCATTTTTTTATGGGTACATTGTACAGCCAGGGTACTTTATTAAGCTAGGACCAGTTGAAATACGTCTGTATTGTAAGTTTAATGAGGGGAAATAGCAAAAGCGGCTCTTTGCGTTGATAATGAATGGAAGTTGGGCCAGTTTATTTTGCTTTTATAGAAATAAATGACAATCTAAGCCCCCCAGAAGTTATCAGAGCTATTTATAGTGATACGAAAGAGGGAATCTAACAGAAATAGAGTTGGCTGTAAGTCCGGGGGTTTGGATTCTAGTTGGAATGTTGGAAATATTTTCATGATTGCTACTCAAATCTCACTTCCAAGCTATGCAAAAGACATTTTGATATAAAATTGCACCTAGTTATTTACATTCATTTTATTGAGAAATCAAAATGGAACAATACCAGCACGTTCCTTTTAAACTTCTGTTTCAAGAAATCTGTTTGACACGTATTTTCTGTATTTGCAGAGCCGGGTGAATCATGCTTATCCAAGTATTTACGCCGATTTGATGAAGAAGTTAGTGAAATGGATACCAGTATTCTACATGAGCCCCCTTTACCTGAGGAAAATCTGTTTTTGCCTTATGTTGGAAATGGCTATATTGGGTCAGCAATAAACGAAGAAGCTACCTTACACATTAAACCCATTGTAAGTATAATCCGGCTTATTATTTAAGTGTTATTTCATAATTGAATTATTGTTTAATAACAGTCATTTCCTAATGAGTTAATTTATATTAGAACGGGCGAGTATTGACGGTGCCCTTACCATTTCGGCCAATTGTTAGAATGTCCGTAACAGATGAGAATACTCGAAGGGAGGCCAAAATATCACAATTTGTTCATGGTGGCGTTCAACAAGTATGTTGTATGGAAAGAGGATCAGGTGATGCTGTTATCGTTGTAAGCAAATATTATGCCCACCGAACTAATCCATCAGTGTTCGAGCAAGATGTAACTATAACGAATCCTGGCACTGAGGATGCCATCATTGGGTTTGAACAATTGGGATGGACTGGCGATCCTCGATTTAAATCTGAGCAAAAGAAGTAAGTCCTGCTGTGACACTTAATTAAATGTCATTATCATTAGCTAACCCGCAAAGATCATTTAAACCCGGGTGGTTTTTACTATAAGCCGAACAACTTGTAGAAATGACTAATCCACCACCTAAACTAAACTTTAACATCTAATGTTAATGCTAATCAAGTCATATGTGCAGTTAGCTAAACACAAAAGCCGTGCCTGTTATTAAGTTGGGTCTACTTTTGCATTGCAACCCTCGGATAACAAAAAGTTGTTACAGGATTAACTTGAAATTAACATTCAATTTGATTAAGAATTAGTTGCTGACGGTGGCTGTGTTATAGATTAAGTTTTCTATATCCCTGACTTAAATGACATCGAATTTGTGTTTGCGTTTTTGTTTGTTAATTTTGAAAGTTTGAATTGTCAAATTGGTTCAAAGTTCTATTTCAAAAACTGCTTGGATATTTTGGCTGGTTTTAGTTCCCGCACCTTAGTAACAAATTATTGAATTAACAGAGACTTAGGTAAACTTAGCCTGTACGCAAACATGACTATTGGGCTCTGAATTTAGTTTTACTTATGAAGCTTTTTGTGGTTTTCAGAAGACAATTTTTGTCAATGTCCCTCGCTTTGATCATATTTTCGTATTAAAGTAAGTAGGAAAAAGCTAATAGATATCTATATAATTCCACAGGATTCAACAAGGTGACGGGGACTTAAACTATATACTAGGTAGTGGCATTGTTGAGGCTGATAGAAAGTACATTGCGGTAGCTATCGCTTACAAGAGAGTTCCAAAATCAGTGGAGGTGAGTGTGTATGTAGTTAACATTGAAACATTAACATGGATGCCTGATTTTTGTTTTGTTCCTTTCTAGGTAAAGGCAAAGTCAACATTAACTGAGAGGTTTATTACAGTTATCAATTATGCGCATTTGGCTACAAAAAAAGAGTATGATAGCATTCAAACTATACTTCTTAATAAGTCAGAAATGGTAAGCGTACTTGCCTTGTTACTATATTTGATTTTTTGACTTATGAGGTACTTAAATTGGTGGACTGGAATCATTCAGGAGCTCAAACGTGCTGTTGGGATTCTTGTCCATAACTTCCAAAGCTCACATGAAAAGGCGTGGAAGGAATTATGGACCACCGGATTTTACATCAGCACATCTAGAGCTAACGAGGCTCTAAATGGGGACAAGATCAATGCAACGATGTACTACGTCCTATCCCAAGTTCGTGCGCCATTACATGAAGTAAATGTGTCCCCCACTCAAGTGAGTCTGGCAAATAGCGTGCTGTCTTATTCCGAAGGTTGCTACAGTGGGCATCATACGCTGTAAGTCAATCATTACTTACGTTATACGTTGCAAGAAAGTTTAGAATTTGGAATATTAACTTTACTTTTGTTTACAGACAAGCCCCTAGTCTCTGGTCGAGTTTACAAACAGAATCTGACATCCTCTCAGTATCAAATTATTGGCTAGTAACCTTGTATCAGTTGGTAAGCAACTTGTTTCTTCTAAAACTTGCTAATGGAGAAGTGGTATCTGGTTTATCGAACCAGAGGACACCTTGGGCGCTAAGACCTGGCAATCGTGATTGCCTCGTGTTGCTTCAAGAAAATGGTTTTAAAAGTATTATGAGTATTTTAACAAAAAAGTTTACAGAAAGAAATGTATGGCTACTTTCATCAGTATTGACATCATTGCATGAATCATCCACTGGTTTTGCAATATTTTCCTTTCTTTTTTTAATGGTTTTTTCAAGCTGCACATTGATTTTGGTTTTTGTAATTTTTAGTTGGACGAAAAATTTGTTTGGATTAAGCATCGTTTGTTAAATAATGTCAAGTCAATGTAAACATATTTTGTTGTTTGAATTAGGGTTGCCATAATCTTCTGAAAGCCGGTGCAAGTGGAGTCATACAAGGAATGGTTCTCAGCTTTGGCAGTATCAAGTTTAGCAATCATCATCTAGAGTTCAATACTGATCCAAAAGATTTGCATAGAGACTATCATTTCAGGTAATCGAAGCACACATTTTTGGGCAGTGCCTAGAGTTGTTAAGTAATATTATTGGTTGGTTTAGACGAATATGGTACGGGAATGCGACACATCTTAATATCAGTGTGTCTGTCAGAGATGACAACAAGGCAGTCCTTTTTGTCGCTTTGGATAGAAGTGACAAGGACTATTATGCTTGTGATGCGGGTTGTTTAGATTCGCCTGTCCAGCTAGGACCCAATAACAAGCAATTCCCTGTCAAACTGACGGATCCCGTCACGGCCATTCTTTACATAACATCTGATCGAATGCACATTGAAGAACTTCGCCTTTCAATTCATGTCAAGGAAGTTTTTGAAGGTATTAATTCCTGCCGTTCTGGATATTATTTATTTAACACGATTCACCTCGTATATCGGCTTGAGTATATATTCATTCTAAATTGTCATATTTTCATTTCATCTAGCTCCACCACATGAAAACCATGTCATCTCAATGCACAAACACGGGAGTGGGTATGGCACTATGTCTACGATGTTTTGGATCTCAATATCTCTTTTGATCATCTTATTTCATCTTTTCTTATTCCACTTGGTCTACACTGAATATTTTGGTTCTCAAGAAAAATTCCGGTCAAGGTAGTTGTCAAAATAATTTTTTTAAACAAATGTTTAATTAGATACAGGATATGTTAAACATCTGATTTTTAACTAGGAGTCGTAGTAGTGAAGCCTTAGTTCAGTTCGGCTAGCATACTTTCAATCGGATAATATTCAATTCTGATGTTTAATGTGACGCGCAAGTGTGAACACACCGCGATCGCCACAAGTCAGATTTCAGATTAACGTTAGAACTATTAATGATGTTGTACATGTCCAGGTCTGTACAGTGTACTTTATTGATATAAGTTTTGACTTTTAAGTATCATGTACAGGGTCTTTGGCTAAGCCTAGTGTTGTTTAGTAGTTAAGTACTCAGCTATTTTGTTCTACGTCTGAGATAAGCTAGCTTTAATGTTATTTGTTGACCAATGTGTGCGTGGAGTGGAGACTGAGTGAAGTGTGCCTTTATGAATGGTAAGGAGTTGTTTAAGATGTAATCATTGACGTTGATTTAACCATTTTCCCAGTGACATAGTTTTGAAGAAGCCTGGCGTTAGGTATATCATTTGTAACCCCCCTGGACAGATTGGATGGGTCAGGTGAGGTCTAGTCTCCTTGTAACCGCCAGTAATGCACTGAAGATGAATTCAAGCTATTCCAGAGCAAGCCCAAGAATGTCTTACGCTGCAAGTTAATTTTATTCTTTACTCAACGCAATGATATGTATGAATGTTGTTATTTTTCTCTAAAAAAACAGACTGAAAAAAAAGCAAACACATAATATGAATTTGAATGGGGATATGAGTTTGTAAGGATTTAATATGTCATTGAATACGTTCGCATAAGTATTATGTTTCAAATGTGTCAAATAAGCACGCGACGAGGTTTGGAATTTTGTCATAATCACTTATTCAGCAACTGTTAACATATTTCTACTAAAAAATACTAATAAAATGGCGACGCCTTGTTAAAAGAAGATATGAGTACAGTATCCAGCTCATTCTGACTTTAATGGACTCAAAACACTCTGAGCAACATACGCCTTCAAATAGTTATCATTTACATTAGCCATGTGCTTTGGACTCAGATCTTATTATGTTTCACTTCGTCGGAGTCAGAATTCAAGGCCTCAATCTCACATTCAACTAACTAGGTTTGAGTGGGTGTTTCCTGGTCTAATGCACTCGCAAAAACAACAACATTACAAATTGTCAGTTCCAATAGTAAGGTTATTTCTGGATTGCCAAGATATTCAAGCTTAGCAATTGAGGTTAAGAAGCTGACATTATGGGTGATTCTCCACTAATTTAGTAATGTAAACTGATGAGCAAAATGTTCAGAAAAGTGCAATTCAAATTCACCACCTTTAGCACGGTTTCACTCCTCCTCTCAGTTTGTAAGTACAATATCATCAATTATTTTGGCGTGTACCTCTACATCTCTGATTCAGATGCAATAATTTCCAATTAGGCCCTTGCTGGAGTTTTATTGAGTTTAGTGTCAATTTAAAATTTTGCGAGGATGCATCCAAAGCTTCTGAAGGAAATTATCTTTTGCACTGTTCCAACTTTAAGGACTTTACGCTTTGCGTCGAGTCTCAGTTTCGCTGCAACTTTTCTCCGGACTGTCCGATTGAGACTACAAGGAGAAATGAAACTGCAAGTGATGAGACTGACTGTGGTAAGATATCGACTATATTAAATATTGAACTAAATTACAGTATTTATGATACGTTTGGTTCTAATTACAGCTGATGCGTTTTGTAACTTTGAATTGAACAACACTTGCGGCTGGAATTTAGCCTCGCCAAACGAGGTTCATGGAAACAGTATTTCGCGACCATGGCGTTGGACACTAAATAATTCAGACCCTGTCGGGATTTCTAAAGATCACACTTTTCAGCAAAATGCGAGAGGCCATTTTCTGTTGGCAAATCTTCAGGAGTCCCAGCCTGGATCACAAGCAGTTTTCCAGACCCCAATTATTGGTAAGAGCCCAAAGCAGGAACTGCTTACCTAATTATTTTTTAGCACAAATGAAAGAAATTAGATGGTTTATAAAAAAAAATTGTATGCAGGCTCAACTATCGACAATTGCACGTTGGAGTATTACTCATACCTTACATCTCAATCCGTTGGAAAATTGCAAATTCTGCAAACTTATAAACTAAACAGTTCATACCCCGGGACACCTAACACCTCAACCCCAATCCACGAGCTGTACACAAAAATTCTAGAAACAGTTCCTGCAGATGACACGGGCACATGGAGAAAACATTCTATTTCTTGGGCAAAGAATACTTTTTACTCGATTTCCTTTGCCGTCACCATTCCTTCAAATGCTGATCCTGCCACGCTGCAAGGGATGATAGCTATTGACGACATTAGTTTCGTCAATTGTACCAAAATAAAAAGCAATCCTTTGCAACTCGAAGGTTCGTATGCAATTCTCATGATATTCCCACCCATATGGTTTTTGAAAATTTTGAACCGTGTTGTTTCTTAGATCCGTTCGGCCTGGGTTGTCCAGCTGACTTGTTCAATTGTATGGGAAACGACAGCTCTGCTAACTGTATTCTACCATCCCGTGTATGTGATACTGTGCATGACTGCCCAAATGGAATAGACGAATCATCTTGCTCTTGTGATGACTACCCTGCCGAGTTTTGTCCCACCGGAGAATGCTTTGTTCATAATGACACCCTGAAACCTACTTGCACGTATGTGATTTCTCAAAGACATGTTTTTCTTTGACCCAATGCCTGACGAGCTTATTTTTCAAAACATCAACTGTCCGAATCCTTTGAACTGCAAAAGGCTTTCTCGCTTGGCTATCCACATTTAATAACTAGGGATAGAATGAAGCACGTCATCATATCACATCGTGCCACATTTCTGCTCATTATTTATCATTTTTACGACGGGAAGTCATGTTTCATCAAACCTGAAAATTTGACTTAAATAAACCTACGAAGTATAATAATAATGTGTGAGCTAGTTAAAAAATTCAGCGTTGTTGTCAGCAAATTTGGCAAAGGCTTTTTCGGTGAAATGACTTTACGTAAAAGAAAATGTTGGATTCTCTCTCCTTTGAACAGGTGTGGGCATGGCCCGGAATGTGATGAAAGTGCAGATCCTGTGCAGTCGAACACTTTTGAGTTCACTTTAACAATTATTGTTGTTTCGGCCGGAGTACTTGTCGTCGTACTTACTCTGGGTTTCATCGCGTTCATATTAATCTGCCAGCGGCCCAGGTTAAGGTCATTTGGCGTTCCTTGAAAACACTTATACTCAACGCTTAATTATAACACAACAATATAATTGGCAGATGGTGGCGATATTCCAGTAGGGGGTCCATTGAGTACGGATATGATGTTAGCTTTGTTGCGGACACAACCCAGCTGCAATTGTAAGCAGGTTAAGTAATTATTTAAAATGAATAACTCCTATTTACCAGGATTGTATTTTAGGGCTCCCAGACCTTCATCATCAAGAATGTTCCGAAGTACTGTTAGTAATAGCGACTTGATGGTGTTGGACAGAGAGTGGGCGGATTAACTTTCGAAAATTCCACGAATGATCATACAATACTCAAAGTGATATGTAATAGCCGATTACCAGAATTTCAATTTTTAAACCAAAGTCGAAAATAACGCTAAAGATGTGTTTATTAGCATGTACACCTTATAATCTCTCCAATATTCAGATTACCACTATATTAATATAGCATTCATTTTTCATTTCATTACATTTAAACCGATTTGATAATATCAAGTTGAGTAAATACACATTTATAAATTAAAATTGACGTCCATCAATGTGTCTTGTTTCGTCAGTTCGGTAAAATACAAACCTGGCAAAATGCTGGTGAGTTATTAAGTTTCATGTCATTGGTTTATACTTCATTTTAATTAAACATTAAAGACGCTTTGTGTGAAAGCGAACAAATGTACCTTGTCATTTTACACGTCTGCTGTTTTGCAGTCCGGCCACGTACTTTCTCTCAACGGTGCCCATTTTCTGCGAAAATGAGTTTCCCAGCCACTCGGCCTTTCACTTCTAGAAGTCCAATTGATAGTGTAAATGTACATACATACGTATGACGTTAAATTGAAGATTGGCTTGATTGGCTGGATGTCTCCTGTCCAGAAAATCCCTAATCCCTCTCCCTCAATCTGCATAGGAAGGGAAATGAATTCTGGAGATGGTGGTAAGGCAACATTGATCAGGTATTGGGCGGAACTTTCATCATTCGTACCTTTGACGTTTCGATTCCCTTCACATTATTGCGACGTTGGTCCTTCCATGCTCGCTCACTTGCTCTACTTTCACCCCGTTGATTTGCCCAAATTCCAGACTCAGCAGATAGGTGTGGTCTCTACATATTCTGCAACTAAAAATTTTGTTCAAGAACAAGAATTTCAGTTTTCTTGGTAGAAGTCGTTTCAAGATTTCAACAAAATGAATAGTCCCCTTCAATCCCATCCAAGACCAGCTGGACCGTATTTCCCGTACTTCGCATTTCAATATGGAACTATTCCAGGGATCAAGGAGTTGATTCCGAGGAAATTTTTTGTCGGTGGTCTATCACCAAATACAACCAATGTTGAGTTGAAGCAATTTTTCTGCAGATTTGGAATCATTAAGCATGCCATGATACTACTGAGCATGAGTGGATACTCCAGGGGAGTTGGGTTTGTCGTTTTTCAATATGAAACTGAAGCAGAGCTTTTCTTCAGTACTTATCAGAAAGGGGTAAGAACAAGAATACAGTCGCGCGCATTCATTGTAAAGCACTAAATGTATGTCCGCAATGCATGCATGTAATATTCATTACTGGTTTAGGTTTGGGGATCACTTGTCCTGAATCAACACGTTTTGACCGTCTCACAAGCATATAGGATATCTGTTAGTGACTCTGACATGTTTTGAAGTTTTTTAAATGTTTTGAACGACTCTATTTTTTTTTGCAGCACCCAGATCGTTTTGTTTATGAGCCACATAATCCATGTCGTGTCATTGTTGCGCGTCATGTTTATAGCTTACCAAACAACTACCAGGCGCCGACCGCAGTTCGGGATTGTTCCCAAGATGGGCAGAGACAATTATCATCTCAATCGGGAAATCAATTTGAGCCAAGTGCATCTCACAGCCCTCCTCCTGTGCCTCAAGATAGGCCATATGTATCTCCTCCTCAGCAAAGTGTAAGTCATTTTAAGTCAAATATTTTTTCTTGTCAAATTCTAAGCGGCTCTGACACAGCATATCCTCCTTCTCAGCAAAATATAAGCCATTTCCGGTCACCCTTGCTTCCATCCCCACCTCAACAAGGAAGCCGTTTTTGTTCACAATTAACTCCTCAAGATCTACGTAATTTCGGAGCAACCATTTCTCAGACTCCAGGTGAAACTCATTCTGGGTCAAATATGTATCACTCTCATCAAATTGTAAGTCATTATACTACGTCAAATGCATCTAAGTATCTTAGCGATTGTGACACGGTATAATATCTCTCCTCCTCAGCAAAATAGAAACCATTTCCGACCACCCTTGCTTCAATCTCCGCCTCAACAAGAAATCCGTTTCAGCTCACAACACAGCTTGGGTCCTTCTTCCCAAGAATTACCTAATTTTGAACTAATTACTTCTCACTCTCAACATGAAACTCATGCTGGGTCAAATGTGTTTCACCCTCATCAATCTGTAAGTAAATATACATCTAATGTATATAGATTTCTTAGCGATTTTGACACAGTACATATCCTCCTCAGCAAATTATAAGCCACTTTCGATCACCCTTGCTTCAAACTCCATCTCAGCAAGGAAGTCCATTCGGTTCACAATCAAGCCCTTCTCCTCAACATCTGTGTAATTTCAGATCAATTGCTTCTCACCCTCAAGGTGAAACTCACACTGGGCCAAATGTGACTCCTGGTTCTGGTACTCCTGTTATTCAAGATCAAACTGTGTGTTGTATTTGCAGAGCTGAGGTATACAGTAGTAGGTATAATGCCACTTGTAACTTAAAAAAACAACATTTGACGTGCCTTTGTCACTTCCTGGTTTTGATTGGTACCAATAAGCAATTGCTTTCGGATAAATTAACTATGAGTATCTTTACGTTGCAGACTTCAGTCAGTTGCTTCCACTCGCCTACTACTCCAAACATACAACCGGAACTGATAAGCTGCAGGCTGGGACAGCTTCCACCAGAATACGGTGAATACTCCCTCTTCAATTCGCCATGGCTTGGGATTGCTTCGATTCCTAACGATTGAACTACTTATAACTGCAAAGTCTGAAGCGATTGTTGGTCGAAAATTATATAGTACAAGAGCAAATATGAACATATTTTCGCTATAGTCTAGTAAATACTGGCTAACGTTTGGATATTAAAACACTAATTATTAAGGTTTTTTGGTGAGTAACAATTTTCTTCATTCTATCTGCCTACTTTTCACTTCTTTGCTAGATCTAAATAGGTGTGCACATACATTTAAACTGTTACTTCCTTTGACATGCAAAATTACCAACCATGTTTTGGCTGCCGTTATTATGATGTAAAATGATAAGATGTATTTGTGGTTTGTGTATTAAATTTGTAGAATTGAAGAGTGCAAATAAGAGTTATACAGCAGCTTTATTCGAACCACAAGTATTGCAAGTTATTTCATCACATGACAAGATTTTGGGTGGAAGAGTACAAGATACACAACAATGTGCAAGATATCATGATAAATAGTGCGCAACACAATAGTATTCATGATAGCAATAAAGGAGTACTGAACAGCAATACATGCATTAATATATCAAAAATTTAATTTGATATGATACGAAAAGGGAGCTAAGCTCACCGAATCCAAGCAGTGAATCCTCGTTATAACGAAATGAAACCCGATACTATGTTTAGCGTCAACTAATTAGTATTGTTCTAATTAACATTGTGCGTGATGACATGGCTTATGCGAAGGTTGACTTTCGGGTTATCAAGTGATTGAGATTAAAATACCCAATCTCGTTACAACGAGGCGCCTCGTCAGGCAAACCATTCCAGATACACGTCCAAATTTGCGGATTTGATAGTTGCAGCAAAATTTTCCCGGTGCTGCCTACTTATTTGGCAACAGCTCCAAATTCGAAGAACGGTTAATTCATTTTCTCGCGTTAGAAATTCATGAATGAGCTCTGGTTCAAGTGCTTGGCATCCGTCCACTGTCAGACGTGCCAATTTAACCATTTGATTCACCTGAAATTACAAATGGTAATATTATAATTCGAAATATATT
The DNA here is from genome assembly GCA_036851895.1 of Orthonychiurus folsomi. Lineage (NCBI taxonomy): Eukaryota > Metazoa > Arthropoda > Collembola > Poduromorpha > Onychiuridae > Orthonychiurus > Orthonychiurus folsomi. The sequence continues at coordinate 5,448 of JAAXYW010001393.1, read as the reverse complement.
TAAAGAATTCTGTCCACTTCACTATACCTTCCATATATCATGCAAAAGTTCCAATGTAAAATCGCGAGACCTCTTGACAAGAAGATTTGATATGTTTTTAGCGGAAGTCAGTAGCAAGTACAGAGAGTTTGCTGTCGAGAATTCTGTTCGAGAGTCAAACCACAGTTCGAGTGCAGTTAATTGGCTGAAAATTGGTTCATACTCGTTTGGTTTTCCGTTCAGCTGATACTCGGCAATTGAACACAATGCCAATTTGCGGAGTTTTAGACATGATCTGCCCAAACCTGCAATAATACAATCATTTTTAGTAAAAGCACACTTTATAATAAAAACAAACCACGAAACGGTGCGCGCTTACTTACCAATGAGATCCACGGAAGCAAATTTGTTCAGAATCAAATTTTCCAATGTTGACCCACATACTTGAAGTAAAGGAAGGACTCCTTCATCAAAATCAATAGTGAGGCCATCAGTATTGACTACTGTGAGTGAGCAAATGTTCTCAAATTGCATGAATCTGTAGAAAGTTTCATTGTCCATCCAAGCTCCTTGAACTGATAAAACCTGTGCACAAATTATTATTGCGTTGAATTAACTGCACTTAGTGTTTCACAATTCTGCAATTCTCATTCAATAGCTTGAGTTCTCTGTGACGAGCTCCTACCCGCAATTTCATACCTAAAGCTAAACTTTGGACTACCTATATAACTCCCTGCAAGACTCCATACCAAGAAACTAGCGATTATATCTAAAGAAGGATAAAACGAGTTTTAATATATAGTAGGTAAGTAAACGATAAAATATTTGCATACATTTGTAGTTAATTAGGAGAGTCTAAACATTTATATTAAAGAACATATGGTTGCATCAGGAGCCAAGTCGGATTTTCGTGTTAAGTCAAGCTGGGGAATTAGTTATTTGGAAAAAGGAAGACGGTTATTAAAGTCTTTGAAAACATCATTTTTCATTTCAGGCATGTGGCTGTTTAGTACTAAAAAAATGAACATGTAGAAGCACTTGATATTTTTCTATTTGCATCGACCAGAAATTGCCAAAGACGTCTAAAACCTAAAAATCGCGGGATTCCAGGATCAGAATTTACGGTGGACAGTCTTAAACAAAACAACTGCATTTTAAATGTAAAACTAAGTCAGTGAATGTAAGTGAATTAATTATCGATTTTTCTTACTTCCACTTTAGGGCAATATCTAGCAGCAATGTCAATGCTCTCCGGTCGAACACAAGGTGCCAGTGATATAAGTGTTCGAAGCTTCAAATTCGGTTCTACCTCAGGGCATTCGGTTTCGAAACGCTCAAATACCTGTAGAAAGAAAGCATTGGAAGTTTTCCTCACACAGTTGTTCACGCTTTCTTCAAAATTGGGTTCTTACTTTAAACATCTTATCAAAATCGAATTCAGAAAGCCGAGGCAAGTATCGAATGGCGGCTTGTGCTCCAATTTGGGTTACTCGTGTGTCACCAATTATCAATCTGCTGAGCTGCTGGCATCTTTGTTTGGAGTCATTCCCGAGGGCTCCACAAAGACTGAAAATTCCTTTGTCAGAGATCATCGTCGAAGTCAAGTCCAGCTCACATAGGTTTGGGCAATGCAGCGCCAACATCTCCATCATCTATACAAACCATAGACACCGAAATTAATGATTAATTTTGAAGCTAATATAATGCTACAGCTCACAACTTACCTCATCAACAGCTAATGTCATGCTTAGATTCAGCGACACAATGGAACTCAAATGCGGAATAATTCTCATGATATGGGAAGGTTCGATGTGACGAAGGTATGGCAAGTTCAGTTTCTTCAATTTCTGAATTGGAATAAATTAGTTTACATCCTTTGGATTACCTAAGGTTCTAAGGATTAATCTTCACCTTGCAGCGGAGAAGAAACTGGAGTCCGTGGTGTGTTTCTCCTGTTCCAAAACTCAGGTTGAGTACTTGAAGTTGTTCATGAATGAGCATATGAAAAAACTTTCTTGTCAAGGATCGCCTTTCTCCAATAACATTCAGCAAATCTTCAAGAAATGGTGAGGCTGTAAACACATTTATCACATGCTTTTTTCCAAAAGCTGATAGCCAATAGCTATGGCTCGAAGTGATAGCCACAAACAACATGTACTGTTTTGAAAATATTGGTTGCCCCGCACTAAATGTACATTTAATGTGGGACTACTATTTCAGACAATCAGCTGACCAGAAATGAACTTTCTGGGTTTTGATTGAAAAACTCTACAACTATGATTTACACGAGGGACTAAAAGAGTACAAAATAATAACGATTATTATTATATTATTATAAGGAGTGCAAAATAGAAAGTATAATTATGACATATATTCTCTACTTTTAAATTGTTATTCTTAAGCTTTAGTAGCTAAACTAGTCAAAGCAACCAATACGAGACATTACAACTTGCATGGTATCGGTTGGCCAATACGTGCCCACAATCAAGGTAAGCTCTTCAAGAGTATAATATGTATAATGATATGTTTTAATTAAAACCAGGGGAACGCGCGCGGATTATTCAGAAATGTAGATGCGTAGAGGATCAAAAGCTGCAGATCAGACGGATTAAATGACAAAGATATTCTACACAAATTAACAAAGCCTTCAAATATACTTAGTATCTGGCATAGGGCTTTGGGTTCGCCAGAATTAAACGTAGTTGTATCCCTTGCTGTCTGTTTGACACCATATTTAGACATTCCACGCTTGGCATGGGCAAAGAAGAAATTTTGTAAAATCAAATTGAAATTTGAATACTGTATTTCCCCTTTGATGCAATTCCTTGAAGTTGACAAGAATGGATAGAATGTCTTGGAGTGGAGGATTTCCTTTTCACTTCACTCCAGACGTAATAATATCACCTCAATTGAATGACTTCTTTTTGTTCCATGATTAGGTTTGTACTTTGAAGTTAAAGTGAAGAACCAGGGTAGAACAAAATTGGGTAATATGATTGGCTCAAACGGAAATACAAAATGGAGCAAAAACGTGTCCTACGGGAAATTGAGACACCAAAGTGTATCAAATAATTTGCAAGGAATTTCCCCGTAGTGCTTTCGTTTAATAAATAAAAAACGTAAGTCAAAGTGCATTTTCATGTAATATGTAATATAAAAATTGAATAATTCTGTCTGGAACAGGGGAAAGGGCAACTGGGGATAAATTTTGCTTTGATGAAAACTCTGTGCTGGAACTACGCAATTAAAGTTTATACCATGTCGTGAAATTGTTCACATCATGAATGCTGACGTTATAATTTGGCTTTGACGTTTTTGTAGCCGGCATTCCCTTTTGACGTGTCTCCAGACATCTTTCACTGCAGGAGACCTTTGAGTTCCAGTTTTGTTTCCAACCCAGTCCCCTTGCCTCACCTTACTGTGTGTCCGTGTGTCCTGGATCTTGGAAAAATTGACATTCCCTTCTTTGAATCTCGCGTCAGTATCAGTTTCATGGCCCACGGTTATCCAGGGGAGTAAATTCGAGAAGGATTTTATTGACTGCAGAGAACATGAAGGAAAGCAAAGTAGGGGAAACTACTTTTGTATGTATTCAAAGTGGGATCCGAACGGGAAATTGAGGAGAGGGAAAGCATTCTACTAAAAATTTACTGCCGCTTATAATATCTATCCAGGGGACGAAGAGGAAATACTTTAACCTTTCCTCCTTTCTTATTCACCCATAAGTTTTTCTCATATTAAGCGACCTGCATTAATGGCATGCATAGCTTGCAGACTTGTAGTTTCCTAACTTGATTTCAGCCAATCAGTGCCCGGCGCCCGGTGATTCCGAAAATCCTTTTTAATATCAAGGAACAATTTTTTGGCGCTTTACTATTTTGCGCGGAGAATAGAGCACATACTCAAACCTACGGAAATTATGGCTACGAATTGCTTAGAGCATGAGCATGTACTGATGTAAATTCCACAGGAGATGAAAAGCATTTTTTTATGTTCGTGTTGTCATAAAACTTTGCCATTCTATGCTAATACTGGCTGACTCATATTATTATTAACAACCTTTAAATCCGCGCTAACGATATGAAAACTCAGACCAAAACTGATAAAGAAAAGGAATAGAAATTAACTAGAAACAAGAAATTGGTCACCGTTTTTTAAATTAAACGGTGTACAAATTGCATAAGTAAACTTAGCATTTGTACAATTGCATGTACAATAGTAATTTTGCTTTCGGGGCTGATTAACACATTGTTCTTTGAATCATGCTGACAAATATTATAAAAGCCCACAATTCTTCTTAATTTGTTAACTCCATTTAGGGGCAAAAGATTGTGTCTTTTGCATTAGAAATATTAGAAATAGGTTTAGTCAAGTCAAACCAGTCAAACGCATGTTCTTCATCTCCCTCAATAATTTTTATATGCAGGTTTTCCCATAGAATTCGAGCCAGGCTGATCTGGGTAAAAAATTTTTAGTAGCCGGTTTGGGTAGGCTAATTTGACTAATCTGGAATTCCTCTGAATAGAAATAAACACAAAATATTTGCTCTTCTAGTTGTCAAACACAACAATAAACTGCTAAGTGCTATCAATGAGATATTTATGTTACTGTTGAGTAAAATAAACCCAAAAAAACTTCAAACTTGAGATGTCTAAGAGGAAAAGGTAAAAGTCGGTCTGAAGCAAATTGAAAGACTGCATACTTAGCAGACGCTAACATTACAGATTTGAGGAACATTTTTTTTACAATTTTTCAAAAATTAAAATGATAGAATTCTAAAATGTTATCGACATCATCAAATAAAGATCAATTGAATGTATTCTATTGTTTTGGAGTTTGGACCTGCTCAAGTTAAGGCATCTAAAAAAGCTAAAATCTTTGCTGGAATCTACTCATCTGCACTGCACTAGTTTAAGATACTCCATAGCTTACAGAGTTTTCAGTTACGCAAAATACTTGAACTAGACATTAGGCGTTGTTTTGGAATGAACACAAAGTATACGCATCCATAGTGTTAACTAATTCTAAACAGAAATTAGCCATATGGATAATCTTTCCAGCTTTTTTTCTAACAATGGAGTCCCGCGACATGCGCAGCACGGAATCGGTGGAGACCATTATGGGGAGGAAGACCATGGTCTAGAATGGTGTTGTGCAAAATATTACATCTGCCAAATGAAAACCCGATTTTAGCCGAATTTTTGAAATTTTCGGACTGCCGACTTTGTTCCGCGAGAATGGGAATTTCAATGTTAAAAATGGCACCTTCTTTCAGCTCACCATTCAACCTTCCTCCATTGTATCGCATTGTGCGAGTGCGAGTGCGAACGCCGCACTTACCCTGCCCTGCTGTGGAGACTCGGAATCGTCCAAGGCACAATATACGTTCCAAACTAAAAACACTAGGGGTGGCCAAAATACTTTGTTGCCAAAATACTAAATACAAAATACTTTTTCCGATTTGACAAA
>JAAXYW010001392.1:0-21926 GCA_036851895.1 Orthonychiurus folsomi | reverse complement strand
GGATCGGATGGAAATGGGGTTCGGATGGCTTTTAGCCGATCCGATCGGTTCCATATAATTGCTAATTCCTTCATTTAACTCATTTTACAACATAGTCGTGCTGAAGGTGGCTAGCTGAAGGTGAAATCGTGCTGGTTGCTAAGGGGACCTTATCTCGAACTTGAAAGGGCCGAAATCCCAGTTTTTCAAAATTTGGTAGTTATGGACCCACCTTGTAGGAGAATATTTATTGTTTACCCACCTTGATCGTGACTATTATACGTGCTCCCTTGTACTCCAAACTGACTACACGGATGCAATTCTAAATCGGACAGAGTATTTACTTTTAAAGAAAAAGATAGGAAACTTTGCTTACTTTTATTGTGCGTGCATTTACAAGCCTGATAAGAAGAACCCGGCTGATCTACGACGAGTGCTCAAATTGATACTACGTACTGTGAACGAGAAGACTTGTGTTTTTCTTGGGGATTTTAATCTTAACTTGAAAGGAGATCATTGTATAAACACCACAAAATATGTCAACATACTCCTTGGAATGAACTACAGACAGTATGACCAAGAACCTACACGGTGTGAAGCCCTACTTGATCATATATGGGCGAATCATGACGTTATAACTGATGTCCGTGTGATCAACACGTTCATTAGTGATCATAAATCTGTTGGATTCTTAATCAACCTAAAGAAACCAAAGATTCCTCATGAGATCATCTCCTGGCGTGATCTATCGCTTCCGGACCCTGTACTATTTTGTCAAAAACTTGAATTACTCTCGTGCGCCAATTATCATCCCTCGTGGCTAATCAATGATTACTTTAATGAATGGCTGGGCAATTTACTTTCAATTTTGGACTGTCACTTCCCCGTCAAGCACAAGTCTATTGTGCCCTATCCCAATAAGAAGTTCCTCAGTGCAAGCACCCTGTATTTGAAATCCCAGCGTGAAAATGCATGAAAAAGTAATGTGAGGTGCCCCACAGCACAATCTAAGGCTTATTTATGTACTTTAAACCAGCAAGTAAAAAATGCCATCCGTGCCAATACTAAAAATTCAAATAACTCATATATCGAAAAACATGGATTCTACCCAGGGATATCTTGATTGCTTCGTACTAAAGCCAAAACAAAGCGTGAGAGTAGTGCCGTGGAAATTGACGAGGAGCTAAGTAACATTCATTTTGCCACAATGTGCCTGTCTGACAAAAGGAATAACCCTGCAGTGTTATCTCAAGCTACATTTCCCTACGAACCTGAATTTAATATTTGTTCCGTAACATCCTTTGATCTACTGACAGCATGGAATTGCATAAAGGACAAAACATCAACATCCTCTGACAGTCATGACCTATCCCCAAAACTTCTTAGCCTGCTGATCGATTCGCCAAGCTTTCAAGACTATGTTATCGATTTATACAATATAATGATAAATTACTGTGCTCTTCCGAAATGTTTTAAATCTAGCATTATTAAACCATTACTTAAGAAACCCCACTTGCCTACTATGGAGTTTAAAAGTTATCGCCCTATCTCCACCTTGCCTATACAAGCTAAGCTCCTCGAACGTATTATCTACAATCGACTTCGGATATATCTTCATGATATCAAATTTTTCTCTCCGTCCAAATATGGATTTCGTACTGGTCATGGAACAGAGCACGCCATCCTTACAATCCTTCATGCTGCCTTCACTGCCATTGACAATGGCAAATTGTTAGTTCTTGTAACATTAGATGTTAAAAATGCATTCCCTTCAGTGTCAAGACAACGGCTGATTGAGAAGTTGGGTGCCCTGAAGATAAACACCAAATTCTTTTGTGAATATTTATCCAGTAGAACTCAGAGAGTTAAAACCGGCTCAAAGAACTTCACAAATTACGCTGCAGATGTGTGTGGAGTCCCACAAGGTGGTGTGTTAGGCCCTTGCCTTTTTAACATTTTCATAAATGATCTCCCCAGTGTTTCGAAACATTGTGATACTGTAATGTTTGCAGATAACTCATCATTAATGCGTGCTTGCTATCCAAGCAAAATTGTTAACACTATTCAGCTCATTGAATCCGATATATCTGACATTTATCAATGGATGGATGAACAAGGCCTGGAGTTGCATCCTGATAAGACCGAGTGCATTGTGATTTGCTCGTCTTCGAATTTCAACAAAATTGGTGTGGTGAAAATTAAAGTTTGTGATGCTGTGATTACCTCCCAACCTAATATTAAAATTGCAGGATGTACTATTGATAACACACTAGCTTTTAACTTGCACATATCGCAGCTAGTTCGTAAATGTTACCGCCAAATCTCTCCATTGTACACGCTACGGCCAAACATTCCAGCATTTCATTTATCATATCCTCAATCTTCTCATCATCTTTCATGGAATTCCGAGCCATGTGCAAAAAAATACTTGTACCGGACACTACAGTTCATTTCATTGCTGAATTAAATCGACATTTATTGCACACATAACGTCCACTGAATTTCGTTTATTTATTTAGAATCTAGTCAGTTTATTCAATAGTTTTAGCCAGTCGACGTGGTTCTGTGATGCTAAGTCATGTACTTTGATGTCCAGGCTATGTATCGAACGGACTATGCGGTATGCATCTAATCTAATGTGCATACCTCCGCTTCCGACAAACTGGCGACAGTAATATTAAGTCTAGTGCCTTAGGTTTTTAAGAAATTGTTTTTCCTGAGGCCCCCTTCTGTACACGCAAATGCGGCTAGGCTTCCCTCGATGTAAAATTCCATTCTAATCATTGGCACTGATTTAACAATGTATGAGGAAAATTTCGGGATGTCTCTGTGAGAGGGATTTGGTGGACCAGACTTGGTCTGGTTATAATTTGGAAGAATTATGTAAAATTATAGCACCTCGGCCTTACTATCACACTGTACATTCCGACGTCGGATTTGTCCAAAAAGAATATATCCAACGTTATACATACATACTACAATTCAATAGTTTTACTTCTTTCCCAGCTCAGCAGAAGCGTGGCAACTTGATTTAATACGAGAGAGATAATGTCCAGGTACGTGGAACCGAACCGCGGTTCGGTTTTGGTTTGAACCGAAACCGGTTCGTACTCTAACTCGTAGAAACAAAATTTTACATACTCATGTTTTTGTTGAGAGAGAGAAGCGTGTTGACTCGAACAAAGAATTCTTCGGTTTGAACTACATAGACAAGGTACACGAGAGTATTCGTAAAAATTGCCATAATGCCCATGCATATCATGATTTCGAAAACGTCAGCGCCGGAAGGAATAAAAAGAAACGAAGCGCAAAAGTAGAATATGGATATCGCACGAATGATAATGTGAATACGAATCGAAATGGCATAAAATAGTTTTAGTTTATGCTCACTGGAGTCCGGTGGAACAAGAAATTTTTCTGGCTATCCCATTTCCAGCTAAAAACACCGGTATAGTAGCCCGCCGTTAATAGTGCGCCAAAAACTAGGAGGCTTGCAGACGAAATCATGACGGTTTTAATCTTTCAATTGCTATAGTCGATGGATTGCAAACTTTTGCAATGACGGTTTCTGAAAAAGTCAACCCAACAACTTGCGACATGCTTATGAATTTGGCAGAATTCGGCATTTTTAATTCACGAACAGGAAGACGAACAACAGCCGGACATATCTCCGAATAAAACACATGTTGTGCATAAAAACATTAACAAATGTCACGGAATGGTAAAAAAAGATTTTGTACTTTGAAAAGGATTTTGGAAACAAAAAATCCTTTAAGGATTATACCTGCAAAATCCATAATCCCCTAAATCCTTGCACCATTTTTTGGGTTTTGAAAATCCAAAAAAATATTTTACATCCGGATTTTGAAAATACATGATTTAATCCCCAAGGATTTTGCCCATCCCTAAGTTTTGTCTTCATAATCTAGCATTAGGAAGAAAGACTGATCTAAATTACGAATATCAAGAAACCGTTACTTTAACCTATGATTTATGTACACATTATATGATTATGTGTAACATATGAAATGGAATACAGATTACTTGTAGTTAAAATGATTACATCATGAATTGTAATTTCTATTTGCAGGAGCTGGGTCAGCCGTCCAGATTTTGACTTCCGTGACCAATATTACCTGTGCCCTCACGAAAGTGAGACCAAATCAACCCAACAGCCTCACGGCGGGATGCACCTACAATGTGACCTTTGCATTCATCCCACTCGCCAACACTTCTGTATCAAAATTCAATGTAACTGCCATCCATGCTGTGGATGGGAAAAAGATCGAGTCCTTACTTGTGTCCGGTGACGTCCCTGCTTTATCCGCAACTACTGTAGCCACAGTGTTGAATTTCTGTACACTTGTTCAGCAAACACTATGGTTACTCAACTGTCACAGGGATTCCTATTTGGAACTACTCTTAATGCCACTGTTTGCTGCACTCAAATGTGCTGGCAAAGGGCTTGCCCAGGCAATGCTGGCACTGTAATGATTGATGTTCCAAATTTGGCTAATGTGAGAATTTGACAAACTTTTGTAAACCAGCCAATTGATACCTCGAAGAATTGTACTATTTGATTTTACAAAAAACTGCCATCTTTGTTGGAACTATTGGTGACAATTCCGGAAATGTCGTTGCATGTAAACAAGGTACCCAAATAGCACAAACTAATATTTCATACCGAATTTGCCAATGCGAGTGCCGGCTCCGTGTTTAATATGTATACACATATGTTTGAAATACGCAATATGTGCATAGGGAGTACCAGTAAAATATAAACTGCATTTAATATACAGGGTGTGCGCTGTTTCAGTAAGGCAGAAGCAGTGTTGGAATAGCTTCATAAATCTAATTATCAATCCGGTACCGGATAACGCACAATGTAAGAATCGGTATCGAAACAATACCGGGCGCTGACCGTAAGATATAGTTGTGGATAGGCTCAGCAGTTTCATACAAATTTTCGGCATTTATAAGTGACGCAATCTCCGTCACGGTTTTCACAATACAAGACATGTATCTATATGCCCGTAACGCTAATCTCCGTGCAGATTTGATACCGGTTGGGTACATGCAAAAAAAACGAGCGCCATAACGTGAGTCAAACATTCTTAACCGGAACACACTCCATTCCAAACTCATCTCTCACTCGAGTAGTGTTTTGAAACTCGAGAATGGAAGAATCTTGTGCAGACACCGCTGTGGTCAAGTGTTTTTCAGTTGTTCGTTTTATCAAATCAAGTTTAGTGTAACTAAAAACAATCCAAAGTGCTTTTGACCAGGAAGGAAGGTAAAGCATGCTGCCGATCATCAGTCAATTCCTGATACCAGCTGGAAAGAACATCCTATTCAGTATCCTACGGTTAGTTAACACAAAACACAAAACTAATCTATAGTTAATATAACCTGACTATGTATTGAGTTTGCTCGCAATCCAGTCAAAAAATGAAGTTTTCAAAAAAGTGTCTACTACTTCGTTTTCAAGACAAACAGTGTACCGATTTGTAATTCTAGTGCAAAAGAATAGTTTTACTTGGTTTATATTTCGTGTTTAATCTATATTTTGGACTCTTCTTTCTCTGCGCTAGTTTGTAATTTATATCAATTATAATATCAACCTTGTAAGATTTATTTAATAATAAAAATAATTAAAAAATTCTTACCAGATTTGCTTTGCAAATTACATCAGTGCAGATAATGCGCATGGCCAGTGTCGTTAATTGGCATGAGCAGTGGTGATTGTTTACATTACCAGTACAGTACATGTACATATTGTTGGAAGTGTTTATGTGTAAGATGTAACGAATATGTACATAAAAGGAAGGTAGGCACAAGCAGCGAAATTATATGCACTGGGCCAGCACTGCAAGCATGCTGATCATTTAGTGCCGGACATTTCGTCACCGGCCAGGTACAGGGAGATACGCACCAAGCCGGTACAGTGAAAAGGGGCAAACATGAACAGTTCCGCTGCGGTGCTGCCGGTACTGGCACTGTGCAAATTCGGGATGCTTGTGCTACTTGGGTAAGTTTTCTAGAGTAACTAGATCAGCTTGAAATCCTAACCTCAAGATGTGCTAAAATTATGTTATCCGATGTTACAGGCATCATCAACATCATCGGAAAACAATAATTGCATTTCCCAAAGAAAATCAAAAGTTGATGGAGGCAAGCGAGAAATTATGATCATTCCTTATAATTTGAAGAAATCTGGTGCATTAACACGCAATCTGCACTTCATTGTATAAATTTCTTCTAATCGGTTTTTAAAAATACGTAATTGGCTGTTAATAAAAATCCTTCTTCCAGTTTACTTTGATGTTGAATTATTGATTTATTCAGAATGCCTTAAAGTACATTAACTTAAATCGCGCGAAATTTCGAATTTGGCGCGATGTGATATTTTGTTTATCGATCTCTAGAGCCAAGCCAAACGCCATTTGGGTAAGTTCTCCTATTGGAGAAGGTCTGTTACTCGTAGCCTCAAATACAGGGTTACTTTTTTTGTCTAGTCCGATTACAAAACCCTATATAACTCTAGAATAGGGCTTTCGCCCCCGGGAATGTTAAATGTTACTTCAACCAGAAGTAACGTTGTAATGTGGCTTTGCGTTATTTTATACGCAAAAGTAACTGCCAAAAGTATACGTTAATTTAACATTGTATAGGTTTATTGGAAAGGTTTTAGAGTGGTCAAAATGTTACCATATTACACCACTATTGGGTGTGTGTGTGTGATGGGGAATCATTTGAGAAAATCGGTCTAATTATTATTGCAAAGTTTTAGAGCGTTATTGAAAATTGTATTTGATACTATAGTGGAAGTGTTTCCTTGTTGTTCAATAAGCTACCATCTTAATTGTTCACGTCAATGCACTGCTATGGAATTTTTAATGAATAAACCAACTAAACCACAATTTCCTACATACCGCTTGATTGGCGGCGCCGGAAATGTGGTGACTTAATTGTAAGAAGGACAAAATCAACATGATCGGATGCATCATATGGTATTGGAATAGGAAGGTGGTTAAAAAATGGTACTTATTCAACCTAATCTTTAAGTATCTTAATTGTATACATGAATGCATTGGTATAGCACTTTAATAAAAAAATCAAATCAAAGTTCGCTATTTCAAGATTTAGTTCATCTTAGATTGCACCAGCACTGTCCTCGCTCCTTTCGTGATGCCAACCTTTGGTTTCGGTCAGGAAATATATTTATATATGCCGCCATTTATTTTGTCAGGAAATGCTTATCCTAGTAGTCAACTTCACCTGTATTTTATGCAGCCTTACTTAGGTAGTCTTGCAAGCTACGGAGGTGTCAACCCTGGCTGTTTTTTTTGCCTTGACTTCCTGTGGAGTCTTTCTGCGCATGTGCTTGATTTACATGCCGATATTTGTTAAATCCGTGCAATTGACAACGCGTAACGAGAATGAATGAAGAAATTTTTAAAATCCAACTTACTGGTTGGATTTTTAAAATTTCTGCGCAGTATTGGAGCTATTGAGCTAATTGAGACTAACTAAACCTTTCTAAACTTGAGACTGACATAAGATCCCGTTCCAGTATTTAATTTAAACTCTGCTCTACTATTTTCTGGGATGTAAGACTTGCATGCAAAATGCAGGTTCACTAAGGTCAATTACGAATGGCAAATATGCAAAGTAACAGAAAAGAGTCCCCTCCCTGGGACAGCGTAGTCAATACATAAAAATGGAAAGAGACAATTATTTAGTTTTTTGACTTTGAGGCTTCAAATGTCTCATGTATTTAATGCCGAAGGACAAAGTTGTGCTAAGTTGGTAGACAAAGTGCATGGTTTCTATTTGTCATGACTCATTTCTTTTCCCTTTACTTCTTCCCAGTAAAACAAATGAACATGTAAACAATATTCTATGCTGGTTGGTCATGGTACTCAGGAAATATTTTCCTCCGAGCCTGTGGCATTCCCCCTGAATGTCATTGTGGCCTATGACCCCACCAAACCCACAAAATTTGTGGCTACCCGTTACCCACGTGCAATATGAGAATTGTCTAATTTGCAAAAAAATTTTGCCGCTATTACATGTAAATTGAATATGAATTCCACGACGTGTATGTGAACATATACCATTTTAAAGAAAAATAAGGTTTAGCCCTTCGTAATAAGGAGAACAAAATTGCTCAAATTTCTCAATAAATATCCGGGTAATACAAGACGAAATGGGGTGAGTAATTCTCCCAGCCTGAATAGGCTCACAGTTGCATATATCGGTGGGCAGCGATTTTCCACTGCCTCTGCATATGGCCCTCTATATCCCAAAGGAGCGGAGGGTTCCCTCCCTCACATAGCAATGCGGTTTTACACCAAGTATTTGTAACTCTGATTGCATTATCTTTGTTTGTCATGTCCTCTCGCTCGCAGTTTACAATGCAATGCAATCGCCATTATGTAGTAAATTTAATGATCCATTATATCCAAACGGAGATCCCAGCAATGTAACCGTTTAGTGTAATTTGTCCCAAAACTTAATTTCGGGGAAATAAGCTGCGGCTGCTTGAATCTTTACACTACTCAGTAATTAGTTGGTGTAACCCTTAGAGTAGTTTCCACGATAAGAAAAGTATTTCTGTTTTTCAGCCCCCAAAACAATTTACAATAATTCCGGGAAATCGTTCGAAAAAGGTCCATTTAAAACCTAAACTGCTGATATCATTAAAAAATAAAAGTACACCAAAACATTGCTTCTCCCCTGCAACGCCACATTAACCGTTTAAATTGCCAGTAAACTAGATGTACCCTGAGAATCCGAATGATGAGTACGGTTGTCAAGATCCAGCTTATTTCGGACTGGAAATATCCGAGTATTCCATGATGGATGTTTCACAGCATGTGCTAAGTTCCGAAGATCAGTTGTGTCATCCGAATGTTCGGAGAAACTCTGTGTACGTGGGAGCAGTTCACACCGTGAAGGACTCGTATTATCAAGCAGTGATGGGGTGCCAAAGTTCTAGCCGCCGCTGTTTGACGACTTGTGAGTTGGGGATGATGCAAAATTTCACATTAGTAATCAGAAATATGCCTTGTTTGGGAAATTTTTTCAGGGGTCAAAAGTATTGGCTCATCGGCTTGTTTCTCTGGGGTAATTTGTAGTTTAGCTCGTTTCAAATTTCGAGCTTTCTGTTTGGTTGACTTTCTTTTGGAAAGCGAATTGTGTTTTGGGGCAAGGTGGAAATTCCAGCTCTGTGGATTATCACTCACGAATTGAATGGTGGTTTTGTTTTTCTTGGCGTCGGGTGTCCCGGGCTTTACACGAGGATTGTGTCTTGATGAGTCAAGGTGTCGCTTTAATTTATATTTGTAGTGGAAGGTCATTGTGCATCCTTGATGTTCGCATGGAAATTTGCCTTCCTTTCGAGGCGTGGCCTCATGTGTGAGTAAATGGCGGCTGAGATGGTATCGAGAATGAAATTCAATTTGAAATCCTAGTTGTAAACGTAGATGGGCAAGATACTTTTATCTTAAAGATACAAGTATTTAAATACTGTATTTAAGATACTTTTTTCATCTTGTATCTTGTATCTTGAGCAATTTGCTAAATTGTATCTTGTAACTTGTATCTTGAGCAATTTTCGAATTTTCTCAAGATACAATTTTCAAGATACATTTTTAGCTCTATGACAGTGTTTTTGCATGCTAAACGTCATCGAAATGTATCTTTTATCTTTTATCTTGGCTAAAATATGTATCTTAGATACAAGTATCTGTATCTTGTATCTTGTATCTTGGACAGTTATTGTATCTTATCTTGAGTATCTTATCTTAAGCCCAACTTTTTGTATCTTGTACAAAGTATCTTCAAGATACTTTACCCTGTATCTTGCCCATCTGTGCTTGTAAACTTCCTGGCCTGATTTTAATTGTATCCAGTGTATTTGACAATTGAGTTTGTACGTTGCCAAGCGATGCAGACAAAGCCAATTTGGGGGTAAATTTTAAAATACCGTGCATCGAACGTAGTTTAACTGATGCTGGCATAGGTTTCGTATGATTAATATCGGGAACTAGTGCGGATGAAGGTCCGGGAACCGTATCAATAAGGTCCACCACTTCAGGTAGGCTTTCCGTTACACTTAAGAGATTAAGAAAAACCGATGGTGGCCCTGCAGTAGAATAAGCCTTAACCGAATGGTACGTACTCAGCTCCTGAGTCCGCTAAATGCGTTTAATTTTATCTTGGATGCTTTCCAGGTCATTACAAAGTCTGTCCTTAGCAATGGTTGAACCCGTCACATTTTCCAATTCTGATTTTTGAAAGTCCACTGTTCTTTGCAACTCAGAAATTTTATTTGCTTGTAATAGAACCTCATAAGTCAGATAGGCGTTTTCCTTGCAGGCACAACTTAGTTTGTCAGAAATGGAGTTAACTTCACTGTCTATTTTCGAATATGCTTTATGGCAGCAGTCAGTACATAAATCAAACTTTTGGATAACTATTTTGGGAAGCTTGATTTTGGGAACGGAAGCCCGGCATGTTATGCACTGCTATTTAATCTGGCGTAGACTCAAGGCCTTCGCTGGAATAGTACGGGTCATGGTGTGAGTAAATATGGTGTTTCTTGCAATGTAAATCACTATTTCACTGAGTTAAAAAAAATGTAGGAAGACAACAAAAAACTATTAATATTAGTTCTCATGTTGAGTGGCAATTTTTCCACGACACGGTTCTTCGTGCGTGCCAATATACCACAAAATAAAACATGGGTTGGGAGAGGAGACAGTGGAGTTGTAAATGTAGTTAAAATGATTAAAATACCAAGTATAAGTCCAAATCCAAATTCTTAAGTACGCATAAAGTGAATGGCACTTGAAATAACCCGTAGGTTTATTTCCGTATTGCACACGGGAAAACCGAATCAGGTTAACTCCGGCACTCGCACCGAGTCACAAAAATACTTAAATTGCACAAAGGTTCGATCACTCTTCCTGGTAGAAGGATCCAAGTTTTAAGGTTAATTGTAGTCAATATATTTTATTATTTGCGCACAAAAAAGCACTGTGGATCCAGCAGCGAGGATCCTCGTCGCCAAAATATGTCGGCAACCCGGGTGCTAAACCGAGTCGGTTCTCAACGTCATGTCAGTTCAAAAATAAACAGTTTACAAATAAGCTCATTCCGCTTTTGAAAACACTTATTTCCTTTTAGTTTTATTTCCGCAGTTACAAATATGATCCGTTCCCTTTGCCTTACAAATACCGACTCCCCTTCCAAATTAATATTTTCTTCTCCTAAACTGGAGCGACTCTGGGGAGTCGCTCCGTCTTTCCTCTTAAGATTCGTCATCCCCCCTAAGACAAAATAAATTCCCTTGTATTTTTGTAAAAGTGCAAAGATGACAAAAGGTCAAGCGACGGCATATTTTATTGCTTCGCCACACTGTTGCTTTTCCCTAGGCTTTTAAAACCATGGATTTACAACACACATGTATTGTGCCTTGCGTTTTAGCCTATTGGGTTCATCACAATTGCAATCAAAAATAATCATTTTAATAATAATAATAATAATAATAATTTTATTCATTGATTTTCTATAAAGATTTCAATGACATGGTAGCAGAAACGGTATCTTTAGATAATCTGTGACGATTTGGGGTAGCCAGGTCTGCTACAGTAGAAAATTCTCTCTCAGTTGACACAGATGTAAAAGGTGGAGCCATGTAATCCATGATCATTTGTGACAAGTACGCATATTCTTTATGCCGTCCTCGTCACCACCCAAATAAATCCGCTCCGAAGCCAGTGGGACATTCAAATGTTTCTGGATCTTATTCCAAAATATTTTATTAAATTTATTGAACTTTCGGCTTTTAAGTTGGAGAGTTTGAATATGTCGCACTTGTTAAGTATACCCTCTTTATTCATAATGATTCAATGCCCCACTATTTCTGCATCGGCAAATCTACCCGATATCCGATCGGATATCCGAAAAGTATCCGACCGGTTTTCGGGTTGAAGAACCAATCCGATCCGAAACAGTCGGGTTGATTTATATGTTACCCAAATCCGACCCGAAAGTATTGGATAGCTGTTTCACTTATCCGCATTCGATCCGATAATTTCGGGTCGGATTAATTTCATAAGAAAGTGACCCGATACCCGATCCGACCCGATATCCGACCCGAATCATCCGATCCGATCGGAACCATACATGTGCCATATGCTAAAGCAGGTGAGGTCTGTAATAAAGAAGCTGTTAATTCAAGATTTTGATTTGGGCAAGGTTTTCTATTGGTTAAACTGTTTCTACGTAGTATAATTTTACGTGTGGGAAAATGGTCCATCTCAAACTGTACGACGTAAAACGCTATTCGTAAAACGTATACGTAATTTTGGATTTTACATTTTACGGAGCGTTTTTACGTATGGTCAATCCCGAACTGTCTAATATTCTCTAACATATTAAAAATCCAGCCACGGCGTTTACAGACAACGTTACAAAAACTGATTATCAAAACTGACCGATCTCTTCTACTTCCGTAAATAATCCTGCTACATGTCCTGCCGCGAAGGTGCTTCATATTGTATGGCAGGAATAAAGATGCATTTAAAAGTGTGGGGTCGTTTCATGAGGTACACCTGAAGAAGCAGTGCTTCTCAACGCCATTTTAATCCCTATCAATTTTAGTCACCGAAGCGGGTTGTAATTTATTTAGGTTAAAATGTCAATAAGCGCTGCAATGCGGACGGGCGGACTCGCCCGCCAACCCAATACATGTACCGTATGCAGAAGCATATATGTGCTCGGTAATAATTGATTTGTTTAACCGAAAGCCTTAATTTGATATTTAAATTTTTAATGTGTACTACTGACAATACATAGTAAATGCAACTGCGGAGAAAAAGAGAAAAAAACAGCTCAGCAATTGAGTTATACGCGTCAGTCCTATTCCGATTTCTTTTTCATTTTCTTTCGAGAGTAATTATGAAGTTCAAATGGATATCAAAAGCCTTCAACTTTGCCCTTTGCCATTTGATTCGCATGAATCCAGAAACAGGAGAGTTAAGATTATCCACAAATAAAATTCACCTGGTGTTGAGTAAAATCGTAATCCTGCTAATGGTTGGTAGAAATCTGGTGCTTCTCAGCCAACTGATTAAATTTTTCAATGGGAACGTTAGTTTAGTGGATGGAATTTCTCTGATCCTTTTCAATTATTGGTTCTGGGCTATGAGTCTTTATCTTTGGGTTCTGGTGAGGAAACCTGGAAAAATCATCCATGCATTCAACAGTCTCATTCGGTTTCAAGGCCAAATTGAGGGTAGGTCGGTTGGGTGCGTACCCTAAGAGCCGCTACCCTAAAAATTACCTTAAGAGCCGCCTAAAAGTAAATGAGACTCCAGCGTTGCCAAGTATTGAAATAAATAGAGCCAGTTTTTCTGGATCCGCATTTTTGTATACAGTAATAGTAGTCGGTATCGGTCGGCATTTGAGCTTTTTCTCCGAAATAAAAACTTATTCACTGATAAATACGTTCCACCACGGCTAACCGAAATGAACTCAAAAAGGATAGATTGAGCTGCCATTTCAATTTAGAATTATAGCGATTTTAGAAGTTATGAAAGGAAAAAGGCAGTAGTGTACTAGTGGACAGGACCGTATGCGTATGTCGTGTGTAGATGAGAAACAGAAACTGACCTGCTTCTCCTTCGTGCTTGGGTGGACTTGTCGGAGTTCAACGGAGTTAATTTACATTTAGTTGTTATCAAATCCATAACTATTGCCTTTTAAATTTCTGTTGCATTAAGACAGAGCTGCTACTTCCTTTCGAAGCAAATTTTTACTTTATGCATGACAAATGTTGCTGTTCTTAGTTGAATCCTCTCCTTCTTTTCCCATTTTTGCATTTGAAATAGGTTTTTTCAGAGGAGCGGCTCTTAATGGAAATAATTTATTTCAAAACTTGGCGTCGTTGGGCTCTCATTTATTTTTAGGCGGCTCTTAGGGTAATTTTTTTTGGTAGCGGCTCTTAGGAGCAGACACCGGTCGGTTGACCTTCGACATCATAAACTGACCACAACCACTCGTTACTGATAATGGAGGGCAAATAGGAAAAAACTAAATTTTGACCGTTTTCAGAGAAATGGGGCAACAAATTCGAAAATATCTGGAAATGGACGGAGAGGTCTTGTTTATATATACAAATTTATTTCATCCTCACTGCAGTATCCTTTAATCTAAGAATGATACAAAGTCCCCATTCGTCGCACATGTACACGAGCAAGGTTCTTCTCCCTCGGAAGTATCTCAATTCCTGGACAATCCTCCTTTTTGCTAGTTACGAGGCGTTCCAGGGGCTTTTGAATTATTGTATCCTCGTGTCAAGCAGTTACCTCACCATTGTCTACATAATGTTGGCGAACGAGTGGTTGATGATTTTGAAGTACGTTGTTTTGACTACCTAAAATGTATGGATCTTTAAAATGTTCAATGTTAGGGAGGAGAATTGGAACTCACATCAAACAATTCAATGTTTCCGCCGCTATCAAATCATGAATAAAATATTCAACGCCTGCTATGCTAAGTCTTTTGTCCCTCTGCTTATCATATATCGTGGAGGAATTTGGATCATCCTAGTTTGTCTGGTCATTAAGTGCCAGGGTCCGCGGGGGTTTGACACGAAGTTGACTATTTCTTTCATCTTTGCTTTGATGACTAGCATGTCATTCTCATGGGCATTCATGACATATGCGGCCTCTATTTATACAATGTCTGGAACCCTCATCCGTGATTGGCAAAAACGCAGCCTCGGCCGCGGCAACTGGGGAAGACCTGGTAGAGCTAAAACGGCAGGCCCCCGACTGGACACGCTGACCCGTAACGCCTTTATGGGGTAAATAGCATAATTTTGTTCTAGCATTCAATGATGTTTTGTTAAAATTTTTGACATGTCAGACGGAAGTCTGCAGTGGGCGAAGGTCACGCAAATGCATTAGTTCGGAAACCAAGACCTGAATTGCAGCTATCAAGAGTCGTAAAGAGTTTCTACCCATTCGGAGTTCAAGTCAACGATTTCTATCCAATCAAAAAAGTTACGGCCACCTCATTTTTTCGATACATTTCGGATTTGGCTATCAACATATTGCTGGGGACAAAAGACATCCATGTATAATTCTTAGTACTCAACAAACGAACACATTTAAAGCTAGACTTTTATTACACTGTAGTCGGGACTTCTCGCCCTATTTTGTGTGTAGGTATATTGTTAACTATTTGCCTGACCCTGGGCGCAAATTTAGTTAACATTTGTAACATGCTCACAAGAAGCTGAATTGTACTTGATTCGTGTGCCACGAAATTCAATTTCAGCCTTTGCAGTCATCCTAGATTATTTTTAAATAAAACGCCCATGCATGTATTGTTCACAGGAAATATGATTGTACAAACCATAAGATTTGAAATGATTAGCAATTTTCATTTATGCATCGACATACTGGCGACTGGTTGACAAACGAAAATGCTCCTTTACGGCTCTGTCAACCAGTCCGGGACGAGAGTAAATTATATTCAGATTTGCACAAATACAGAAATTATTTGGCCCCCCTTTGTACGAAGAATGTTGACAAGGAGTTGGTCAAAATGTAGCAGGAATTGGTTTTACTTCCGATCAAATAAATTTATTCGCAATCAAGTGGATTACATCCAGGCATTAATTATTACTGGAAACATGGCTAGAAATTAAAAGTACTTTTTACATTTCAGTGCATTGAGTTTCTGTGTGAAACACATGCGCAGAATTGCATGCCTTGCAGTTGGTAATAGTGCAATCCATATGACAACATCATGCTTGGGTTTATTTAATTCTGAGTATGTTGAATGCATTTTGAGAGTGTATACTTAAATTTGAATGTGAACAAGTGCTGAGTAAGGCCAATACCAAGTGAGATGATATGTTATTCGAGTTTCATATAATTCGAGTTTAGTGCGCGCCGTGTTTCGGTTTGGGCTCGTTCATATATTACGTAGTGGTATTTTCCGACTTCTTTGATACGCCCCTCCCCATTGTGGTGCTTTAGTAGTAAAATATCAGACACCCAACCCCTGCTTATATATTACGTTTACCAAGAAAACCTTCGATTTTAACAGCAATTTCTGTGATGTTTCACTGCGTACTTTCAAAGCCGCAGTGGAGTTCAAATATTTTATTATTTTTATTCAGCTGCACTTTTGTAGAGAATAATTTGTCTTTATTAGCTGAATAACTAATTTTGTGTTTGAAACTAATATTTGTTGGGAAGGCAAAATTAATTGACTAGACTGGCAAAACTTATTGATAAGACTGGTAATATTATGATGAATTTGTAATGGCCACTCTTGTGTGCGTCAGTCAAAAAGAGTTGTTAATAAAAGCTCATTTCAATTCAGTTCAATTCAAGTCAAAGTGTACTCTCCTCAGAACGCGGCGCGGTCTTAAGTCAAACCGCACTTTTAACGTTGCGTTTCTCACTCTGGGTGTGCTACAAGAAGTTGCCATCCGTGTGAACGATGTGAAACCATCGACTATAGTGGTAAAAGTTTTATTTTACAAGCGAATCAGCAAGCAATTTAATTTTCACAATCTAAAGTTCAAATTAATTTTAACACGGCGGAGCCATCAAATGAAATTCAAGTTTGCGCGTGAAAAGCCGCGGAGCCCAAACCCATTACAATTACGTAATTAAAATGTACCTGCAATTTTTAATTAGTGACCTTTCAAAAATAATTGTCCCAATTCTGATTGGAGGACATTTGTTTTACTCTGTCAGAAAATTCGACGGTTTACGGTTCGAACCGGTTCGGTTCGGTTTGATAGGCAAACCGAACCGTAATTTACGGTTTGGTTTACTAGTTAAACCGAACCGTAAATTTCGGTTTGGTTCGGTTTGGCCCATAAACCAAACCGTGAACCGGTTTGCGAGCACTAATTCCAAAGCAAATGTTTACCAAATCATTCCCAAGAATATCACCCGCCCAATTTAGGCTCTTGACCCCTTTATTTCCAGACCCGTTTCCACCTTCCGAATCGGATTCCATTTCTACTCTCCAATTTTCTGGCAAAAATAAATTGATCCTTCAAGCACCACCACAACTATCCATGGAATTCAGCGACAAGAACCAATTCAGGCCGAAGGAAGCTTCCAAAGTCCGAAAACATTTTAAAAACAAAGCAGTTCTGGTTAAACGACTGGGTGTTTTATGACATGATAAATACACACTTGAAGTCAAAAAGAGTTGTTAATAAAAGTTCATTTCAATTCAGTTCAACTCAAATTAAAGTGTGCTCGCCTCAGAACCCGGTTCGGTTTTAAGTCAAACCGAACGTTTGATCTTGTGTTTCTTACTCCGGGGGTACTGCAGGCTGTTGCCATCCGTGTGAACGATGTGAAACCATCGACTATAGTGGTAAAACTAGTATTTTACAAGCGAGCCAGCAAGCAATTTAATTTTAAGAATCTAATGTTCAAATTAATTTTAACACGGCAGAGCCTTCAAATGAAAAGTTGGCGCGTGAAATGCCGCTGAGTCCAAATCCATTATCTGTCCCGTCCGTCAAGTTCTACACTAGAGGTGAGTATGGTGCCCGGTTTACCCGGGTTATCCGTTATCCACCCGTCACCAAGCTGGTGCAGGCGGGCCAGGTCAACATAACAGAGATGCCAGTCGGGTCGGGCTTGGTCGGGTATTTTCCAGCCGGGCATGGGCTGCCCGGTAAATTTTTCTCGCTGCACACGCACTCAATGGTTCACTCAAACTTAAAGGTATTAGGGGCATCAGTCTTTGCAGCTCCATGGATATCACATTGCTGTTATACGCAGATGACTTGGCATTAATTTCTGACTCTTCTGGAGGTCTTCGTCAAAGGCTGGATGCACTTGACGAATACACAAGTTTGAACTCCCTCACAGTCAACATTGAGAAAACCAAAGTTATGATTGTACGGCTGGGCGGTGTGAGCACCAAATCATGCATTTTTAAATATAGGGGCAGTAACCTGGAGGTGGTTTCTTCATATGAGTACCTGGGGGTTCCCTTTGCATCATCTTGTATATTTAGCAAGGCATCTAAGGTCTTCATACAAAAGGGTCTAGCTAGAATAGGAGCGGTGAACAATGTACTAGCTAGAGGGAAATCGGATGCTTGGGCTACGAAAACAAAATTATTTGACACCACAATTTTGCCAGCCGTCACCTATGCAGCTCATATTTGGGGACTGCATTATCTGGACGACCTAGAGACTGTGCACGTGCGCTATTTCAAACGCATCCTAAGGCTTCCGACTTGCACACCGAATTATATTATAAGATGCGAAACTGGACGGACTAAAATTGCGACTGTCATTTTTCAGGCGGCTATCAGGTACATTATTCATCTTTACAGCATGGAAAGCAGTAGGTATTCAAAAATTTGTTTCCTGGAACAGATCAGTATGAATAAATTGGGTAGTAATCGAACAAAACTAAACTGGGTCTCCTCTATTGAGAAAATGATTAGCGCTATCGGCCTTCAGCCCCTGTGGAATTCAGATTTTTTCGTAAATAATTCTGTTAGCATGGTTCAAGCGTATCGTGAAATGATTGGCAGTGAAGATATGGGTAGGATTGCTCAGTCTTCTTACACGACACTCTACAAATCATTAAGTTGTAATATGAATGGCGCGGCCTACATCAAATTTCGAATCTGTTGACAAGCTTCGTGTTATTGCACAATTAAGAACTAGTGGTAATGTTACGTTAAGTATAGTGACTCGTGGTATTCGGTATTCATTTGATCCGAGTTCTGTCTGCTCAATTTGCAATCTGATGGAATCAGACGATATGTTTCATTTCTTTGCTCGTTGTAAAATCACGAAACCTTTGCGGAGTCATTTTTTGAGTAAGTACAATCTAGATGAACTCGGTAGTTATGAGAAATTTGTGAAATTGTTTGATATTATGGATGACATTGGTAAAATGAACGACATATATTGTTACACGCTGTCCGCCTTGCGAGTCAGGGCGTTTCGCATGAATGAGTAGTGCTAAGACAGTGTGTCATAATTTGTAACTCACAGTTTGTTGTTTTAATATTGTGAATTGAGTTTCGGTTTTGTGTTGTGGGCAGTTGCTTATAGAACACAATGAAACCACTTTTTTGAATTGAATTGAATTGAATTGGTTCACTCAAACTGAAATCTGCAATGGCGACAACTGTTTTGACTAACCATTAATAATTAATTACAATTCCAAATTACACCCCCTGATTTTGAAATACAGAAAATAACAATTACTCGGTACGTAATTACAGGGGTGGCAGCTGGAAATGAGCAATTTTCAAACTGTCATAAAAACAAAACCGCTGGGAATTTTTGAACGAACTTTGACCTATCCAAAGGTCAAACCTCCAAAAAGAGATTAATCAAAAAATGGCGTCCCCAGGAAGTCCGAACTCCGAAAGCATGGTGAAAGCACTTTGCGGGCCAGATTATAGTGATTCCATGGCTAAAAATGTACTTTTTCGCATCGGCAAAAGTGCAAATGTGACTAAAATTAAAAGAATAATGTCAGATGAAGGTTTAAAAACACAATTTTGCTCGAATAGTGAAGCGCTTGTTCCGCTGAACCAAAAACCCCGAAATGTGACAAAATCGACGATTCAGAGGATTGACGGGTTGACCTCAATAAAAAAGCCCCAAGTGAAGGTAGCATCGCAAAAACAGTGAATTTGAGTAGGAGCATTATTTGTATCATCATATAAAAAAAATTAGGTCATGCCACATAGTAAAACCAACGTTGCATGCTCTGATAGTGTCGAACATTCAAAACCGGAAGTCAAATTGCCGGAAGCTGTACAGGGACCACCTGGACTGGTCAAAGTAGGAATTTTGTGTCGCATTGGACGAAACATTCCTCCATGTGAAAGATTCGAGCACCGGATCCGAAATTTTCTATGTGCGGAGGGTTAAAAAACACCTGAAAGTTGGGTGAAACCTCACCGAGAAAGTTTTGGGGAGAAAGTGGTGTTTGCTTGGTGTTTGGCAGGCAGGAAGTACTTCCGCTTATTTTTGTTTCACCAAAAGCCGAAATTAATACTACCTAATATATTGGCTTCGTTTTGAAGCCAACACCCGAGGTCGAACTCCCAAAACCGATGTAGGAAAGACATTTAAAACATAACAACATTAACATACGTTAGCATGGCCCGCAAAGTGCTTTCATCATGCTTTTGGAGTTCGGGCTTACTGGAAGGGCCAGTTTTTGAACAGGCACCGAAACCAAAACTGATTACTGTTTTTGGAAGTTTGACCTTTGTTGAGGTCAAATTTCGTTCAAAAATTCCCAGCGGTTTTGTTTTTATGGCAGTTTGAAAATCGCTCATTTTCAGCTGCCACCGCTGTACAACTAATATCATACCTCATTGAAATTCTGTACAAGCTCACAACCACACAAGAACACAACGTCGCAATCCCACGAAAGCGGTGAAATAGTAGTAATCCCTAATGGTTGTTTTGTAATTGGTTGCGCCGTGTCATGGCACAGTGCCTTGCCGGTAAAGCAATTAAAATGTGCAATATGTAAAAATAAAGCCATGGATACAAATAAAATAAACGTCGAACGCTGTGACAGACTCTGGCAGATAAGACGCGTAATTAAGTGTGAGATTACAAATTTCATATGCTATTTGAGAATGTAATTAATAAAAATCATAATTGTAATTGACCCAAGTCTAACTGAATTCCTTTATGTGTATGTATGTATAACGTTGGACATATTCTATTGTGACGAACCAGACGTGAGAATGTATAGTGTGACAGTGAAGCAAGGTTTCACACATTGCATAATTCCTACGAGTAAAAACCAGAACAAGGCTGGTCCGCTGGTCCATCAAATCCCTCGCAAAGAGGCATTCCAAAAGTTTCTCTCATACATAGTTAAATCAGTGTAAAAGAATGTGACGCTGATTTGAATGGAGTTTGTGTTGAGGGAAGTGCAGCCCGATTCAGGTGCACAGACGACCGCCTCAGGAAAATTTACATAAGTTAACTCTTACGACATTGAGCAATAAACTAAAGGTTAGGTGGAACCAGAATTATGCACGTTGAATTAGGTGCATCTGCATTAGTCCGCATGATACATAGCCTGGGCATCAGATTACAGGAATCTGCACCACAGAATCATCGCGACTGGCTTGAACTCCATTATTGTGCTTTAAATCCATCTTAAATGACGTTAAAGCATGCATTAGATGCATTCCATATATTTCAATTATTAACTTTGAATATCTAAGCCAGGTAGTACGGGTACCCGGTATGGCGGTGGGGTACATTTAAAATTCGATCAGTTGATCATGGCCGGGGAACGTACACCGAAGTTTGCTTACCGAGATTTGCGGACCGGCAAGTGGCGGACCTCGGTTTGCGGACCGAGATTTGCGGACCGAGACTTGCGGACCTGCACTATATAATAGTATTTATAGTATAATATAATACTGTAGTATAATAGCACAGGTATTGTAATCGTTTTGTCCGTCTGTCTGTCTGTCCGTCTTTTTGCAGCGCTGATTGATTTTTATTAAGAGGTTAAATTACCAGGCTAGATTTAGTTTTGGAGCTAAGAGGCTGGATTAACAGGCTAGATTTAGTTTTGGAGTTAAGTGTCTAGATTAGCAGGTTAATCTAGTTCGTTGAGACGTTTGCTTGACAACGAAAGGCAAACACAACTAGATTCCTGCTATTAGCTGTGTGCTTCCGACTTAATTTCATTTAAATATCCTGCTTGGCATTGCACTTTGTAGTAAGTTAATCTACTACCTCTGTTGGATTAGTTGCACTACTTTGACATCTGCTTTGCGTATTCTCAATATGTGCTCGGTTTTTCCACCGGTTTAACGGTTTATATTCTATGACGATTGCAATAATAAGAAGGTCAGCTAATTGCCACACAAAA
>JAAXYW010001391.1:0-21929 GCA_036851895.1 Orthonychiurus folsomi | reverse complement strand
ATACACTTTAAGTCGGCTAGTTTCATCCAGGCCTTCCTACCAGCAGACCTGGACACACTCTCATTTGCCTTCCTTACAATCCCTCTTTCCGTCACTCCACAACTACCAGGGCCAATTTTAGCGTTCATGAAAATGTGTAAATTTAGAATGTAATCAGGCATTGTATGAAAGACGGGCTAGAAAGTGATGATGAATTTGTTCTCTAGTTAAGTGCTTCTTGCCATTATTGGATAATTGTGCGCTCTAGACGTAAAAGGACATATCTCCAGCCCTTAAATCACTTTTTGTTTATTTCGCAAAAATCAATAACTTTTTCTGAAATTCGGCAAAAAAGGGTGGTTCAAGAATTTTTAAAGGCGCTGAGACGAAAAAGGACATACCTCAAATCTCATTTGCTTATAACACAAAAAATCAAAGGATCACACAACTAGCACACAAAATCATACTTCACGTTCATATTATTACCGAGCACACATGCTTTAGCATGTGGAACAGGTATTGTGATCGTATTTTCTGTCCGTCCAGAAGCACCTTTGGCTGTGTTTGTATTTACATCCTAAAGTTGCATTCCAAGGCGCTTCACGGCAGGTTTTAAACCGAGACAAAAGTTGCTTCTAATGAAATTACTTTAGCGATGTCTTTGTTAAGTATGAAGCACATATTTAAGTGCTCTACCGTCAGGCCAAGTGTTGACATTATGTTGGAAGCAAGCAAACCTACAATGTAGGGAGCAAAGATATTTTGTGGACTTTACATACAAGTGTGGTGACATTAAGTAGAAAGCAGGGATATATTGTTGACTTTATATACAGATGTGGTGACATTAATTAGGATAATTCTACTGTGCTTCCTGCTCAATGTGATCAGAATGTATTGTGTATGCCCTCAAATACCGTTATTTAGGAAGCAATGCATACCAAGCAATGGCATAATGTGCAGCCATTAAGTAAGAAGCAGCATGGCCAATGTGGCCCGTNTATGCCCTCAAATACCGTTATTTAGGAAGCAATGCATACCAAGCAATGGCATAATGTGCAGCCATTAAGTAAGAAGCAGCATGGCCAATGTGGCCCGTCCGCCAATATCGTTAATACCCTCAGATGGCCTTAAGTAGGAAGCTATGCCATCTGAAATTCGTGTAATCTCTGCTTCCAACGTAATGACACCACCTAGCTTCCACGATTAGGTTTACAATAAGGCGCTTCCGTGCTTCGTGAGGTACAAGTTGGAAGCACAGTGCTTCCAACACCGGTTGTAATCCCAAACGATTCTTCGTGAGAAGCAGATTGGAAGCAGCATTTAGGTTTTAATGACAATCAGTGCTGCAAAAAGTTCGTCAGACAGGCAGACGGAAAATACGATCGCAATACCTGTGCCACATGCTAAAGCATGTGTGCTTGGTAATAACACGCTTCCTTGCTTCGTGAGGTACATTTACAAAGCACCCCGCTTCTCAACGCCGTTTTAATTCCAATCAATTTTTGTCAGCGAAGCGGTTGGAAGCGCCACTTTGGTTTTAATGTCAATGAGCGCTGCAAAGAGCCGGACGGACGGACAGACAAAACCATCATAATACCTGTTCCACATGCTAAAGCATGTGTGCTCGGTAAAAATTGCTTAATATGTAACAGAGCCATGCCAGTCAGCTGGTCTGGTTCGCTGTGCGTAGCGATTTCCGTGCGTGAACGGAAAGGCCATTCACCTCCAAAAATATTCGAACCACCCTGCGCCCAATTCTAAATGCGTTGATATGGCAAACAAAACATGGAAAGGGCAAAGTCGAGGTATGTCCTTCTTCGTCGGACCCGCATAATTGTGCATTTAGCATAATACAAATAAAAAACTTTCTCTTCGGCTTTCTGTACAAAAGTAGGTAATTTAGCAATGAAATCTGTAATGTGTTGAATACACAGCTGAACTGCAGTGAAAACCAAAACGCTCGTTCGGAGAAATAAATCTTATTTTTTTTGCCTATGACAAGGAGCGCCCAGATTCCGATGATGCTCAAATATTGTGGGGAAAGAAAGAAAAAATAGGACAAAAATGTAGGCTTCCATACTTGGCCAAGGAGTACTATCCTCACAATATTCAATCCGTGATTACTGAATAGCAATTTCCATCAATTTAGTTTCACCTATGCAAATCACTCTCTCCGTCTGATCTCTGATGCCGATGCCACGGTCGTTTTTTCAAATACGTATTCAACTTCAGACTCGATAAATCCAATTCTGGTGCGTGTAACGATAGGATATAACCAGAGTCCTGATTAGGATCCGGATTTATTGAGATCTTTACTGTTGAGCCGTATATGGTTCGTCTGCTTTATGACCATGTGCGGGGTAGAGTGTATAATATTAAGAACGGTAAATTTAAATCCTCCTTCTATAAGCTTATTGCTGGAGTTCCACAAGGCTCTGCTATTAGTCCACTGGTGATCGATTTTGTCGGATGACCATAATCCAATTCGGTTCCTATTGTCGAGAATGACGGATCGAGTCCGTAGCACATGCGCGAGTTTTCACACAACAGAAGTTTAAAGCACCCAATTTTTTGCGTTGTTGAAAGTTCAAAAAGGACTTACCAAAAGTTTTTGCAAGGTCGGGCAAAGGGAGTGGCAAGTAAACAAAACTGGATTTCTTATTCTTAGTACAACGTAGTTTATGGGTTGCTGTACATCGTCACTTATTATTCAGGGTTCCCTCTAGAATTGCATGACTATTTCTGTTTTTCTTTCCAAACTCCACGCTTTTTCTCATATTTCTATTGGCTGTGAGTCGAAGGAACAAAATAGCTCCTCTATTAGCGGGTATGTATTCCTACGTTTTTGCTCTTCGTTGAGAGATTGGTCTCTGCCTTATTTGCAAGACAGGGCGTGTCCCCGTCTACTTTCCAAACTACATCGTTTGTCCAACTGAATCTCAACAAATTCAAAATATTCAAAACGCGACAGGTCGACTATTTCCAGCGAATATTTAACATTTTCTAGCACAGTAATACGAAAACATCATGTCTTGTTTTTTGCAAGAACGAGCTATAATATTTACAATTTTGTTAAAATTTTCTTGTGCATTCCTCATCAGTGAGAATAGCATTACAAATTCCGACAATTGCACTTTTGTACTAACTAGTGCCGTTCCAAACGAAGATGAGTATAACGTGGCCATGGACTTTGTCTCAAATGTGCGCACTCGGTATCCAAATCAACAATGGCTGACCTGGGGAACAATGGATGACTTCGACTTCACAAATGCTACCATTCACAGTTTTTCACACAAGTATCAAACGGAGTGGTGCTATGTTCTCATCAGCCTCTTTGGGTCATCTAAAAGCAGTGAATTCTTCCCCCAGATGGAAAATACGTTTTTCTTTTACCGACACAAATTGCTCACACTAATTCTTTTGCCGTCATATTTAGATTCAAACTTTAAACCCCCCGAATACAAATACAAAGTTTACATAGCCTTATATAATAGCACCGGTGTACATCAACAGATATTTTACTGTTGGACAATGTACTGCAAATCCTATTACTATTTCTACCCACAGGATTTGTCACCTTTTGATATTGCAATGGATTCCTATTGGAAAGCTACTGTTTTTGCAAAAGATCAACTGCTTGTGTTCAAGCCCGGCCTTCCTTGTAGCTGCAATAAAACTCATTGCCAATCATTTAGGAGTTGGTGGACATCAGGCTGTACAGTTAACGATCTGGCAATGGAATTAATCACACAATCATTAAACTATTCCATTTTATACACAAATTATATTAACGGCTACAGAATTTACTATGCGTCGGTGTCACATGCAGCTCGAGTTTCGATCGATATGATTGACTGCCCAACTCTACGTTGTGTACCTGAATATTATGGTAAATTCGGGGATGACGTTGTATTAATGTCACATAAACTCAAATATTTCTATTGCTCCGATGACAAAAATACTTACGGACTACTGCTTGCCCTTTGGTTCACCCCATTTGACATCCCT
Source organism: Orthonychiurus folsomi (assembly GCA_036851895.1). NCBI lineage: Eukaryota > Metazoa > Arthropoda > Collembola > Poduromorpha > Onychiuridae > Orthonychiurus > Orthonychiurus folsomi. Next base: position 17,942 of record JAAXYW010001391.1, on the reverse strand, counting down.
GGGTGGAGTTTCATAGCAGTACTCTACATAGGAGGAACAATGTTCAACGCAAAAGTACTCAAGAGCCCAGTCCATTGCATTATGAATACCATTGCAATTCTATTGAGACAAGGGATCAACTCACCAACCAAAGTGCAATTCCTCCTGATTCTTTTAGGAATCGTCATAAACTATGGCTACGAAGGGGTCATAACTGGCCAAGTCCTTGCTCCAATACCACCTACAATAGAGAAAGATCTCGGCGCATTGCTCGAGAAAGACTATAAAGTATATTTTAAGACGTCTTCAAGAGAAGCAGAAGATGAGACCCAGAGAAGGGCAGCCTTGGACAACTTGTCAGAGTTTTATAGAAGGAACGGTTATCCAAACTTTGAAGAGATCAATATTCATTTGGACTCCGATTCAGCCAGTTTGTCATTTACCAATTTGTGTCTCCGGCCCACAAACAAAAGGGTCACATTACAAGGTAGCAAAGACCTAATTTCAATCTGCGGCTCAGTAGCAAAAGCTAAGTTTGGAGACGAAAAGAAGTGTTTTGTAACACAGCAGGGACTAGAGAAAGAACATGTGGAATTCCTACAGACACGCAGTTATTCTGACGACCTGTCCAATTCGGTTTCAAAACTGCAACAAAGTGGTATATTGACCGAAGTACATGGACTGTTTACAAGTATGAGGTACTTTGAGTATGAGGCCAGGTTGCGAGGGCAAATAGAGCGTTCTGAAGTTCCAAAATCCCTCTCCATGAAAGACAGTCCTAAAGTTAAATCCGTATTCTGCATATTCACACTCATGCTTTCCGTTGGCATAATTTGTTTCCTGTTTGAGAACAGCGCCAAACTTGTCAAAGGACTAGTTTTATTTAAAAGAATCCATGCAAGATGTTCCACGTTTTATTCATGGCTTTTACCCTTGGTATCCAAATCAACAATGGCTGACCTGGGGATCGGCTGATTTAAAAAATGCGAATATTCATAGCTTTTCACACAAGTATCAAACGGAGAAGTGCTATACGTACTCACTCATCCGCCTCTTTGGTTCATCTAAAAGCAACGAAATCTTACCCCACCAGATGGAATATTTGTTTCTCTTGTATCGACACAAATTGCTCACACTCATTCTTTTGCCGTCATACGCAGTTGCAGACTTCGAACCCCCAGAATACACATACAAAGTTTACATTGTCGAATACGATAAAGCCGTTGTATACCAGCCGTTCTTTTACTGTTGGACTACTTACTGCCAATCCGATTACCATTTCTTTCCAGAGGGTTTGTCACCGTTTGAGATTGAAATGGATTCCCATTGGACCGTTACTCTTTTCGCAGAAAATCAAATACTTGCGTTCATTCACGGCCCTCCTTGTGACTGCATGATAACTCACTGCCAATCACTTAGGAGTTGGTGGGCATCAGGCTGTACATCTGTCGAACTGACAATGGCATTAATATCGCAATCACTAAACTTTTCCATTATATACACAGCGGATTCTAACGTCTACGAAGATCTCTATGATTCGGTGTCACATCCAGCTGGAGCTTTGAGCGGTACTGCCTGTTCAACTCCGCGTTGTGAGCCAGAATATTATAATAAATTCCAGAGTGACTTTGTACGGACATCAGAGACATTCAAATATTTCTATTGCTCCGAGGATGAAAAAACTTACGGACTTCTTCTGGCACTTTGGTCTATCCCATTTGACATTCCTGGGTGGGGTTTAATAGCAGTATTTTATATAGGAGGAACAATGCTCACTTCAAAAGTACTAAGGACCCCAGTAAATTGCATTATGAATACAATTGCAATTCTTCTAAGACAAGGGATTAACTCACCAACCAAAGTCCAACTCCTCCTGACTCTTTTAGGGATCGTGGTAAACTATGGCTACGAAGGAGTTATCACAAGCCAAGTACTTGCTCCTCTGCCACCTACAATAGAGAAAGATCTTGGTGCATTGCTTGAGAAAAGTATATTTTGCGTTGAGTTCACCAGTAGCAGAAGATGAGGTGGCCTGGAGAAGAACAATCTTGGAGCGGATCTCACAGTTTTACAGAAGGAACGGTTATCCAAACTTCGGAGAGATAAATATTTATTTGGACTTCGCAGCCGAAGAGTTGTTATTTCCCGATGTGTGTCTCCTGGCCACAAACAAAAGGGTCACAATAGAAGGCAGTAGTGAACTAACTTCACTCTGCTTTTTGCAAATATATGCTGAGTTTGGAAATGAACAGAAGTGTTTTGTAACATAGCATAGATTAGAGAAAGAACAAGAGTGGATACTACAGACACACAGCTATTCTGCCAAGCTGTCCAATTCTGTTTCAAAACTGCAACAAAGTGGTATATTGACCAAAATATATGGATTGTGTACAAGTATCAGCCATCTGAAAATATCAAAGGACTTGTGGCTTTATTTAAAATGATTTATGCCAGATATTCCACTTTTTATTCGCGGCTCCGTGCTCAAATATTTATATTGTGTAAACGGGAGGAGAGAATTTTCACCAGCGCAGCGAGCATGCCCACATGTGTGCAATTAGCATAATACAAATGAAAAACTTTCTCGCCGACTTACTTTACAAATTCAGGAAATTTAGCAATGAAATCTGGAATGCGTTTAAAGTTTAAAACTCAGCACAAGTGTACTGAAAGTTAAGTAGCTCGTCCAAAGAAATAAATCTTAGTTTCTTTTTGAACTTTTCAAATAAGTCAAAATCTGGTCATTAGACTGGCTTATTTTTGGATTACTTTTATTGACATGCATAGGGTAAGGTGGGCCAAATTCGCCACTTTTCTTTACCGGCATGCAAGCGCATAATAGGAACTGAGCAATACCTAAAAATGGACATATCACGTAGCCAGCAAATTAAGCAAAATGCTTAAATTGTTTTTCTGTCGTGATCCTTGACTACGGCCACAGAAACAACGGAGGTCAGCTATGACCTGAAAAGGAAGAGGTGTGCTAAAAATCGCCACCCAAAACTAATTTCCGCCGGACTGCACGGCACATGTATGTAAGAGCATTGACGACGAAATCTAGCACATTGCTTCGGATGGTGGTGAAATTTGGCAAATCTTCCTACGACAAAAGCACTGCTTAATTTTGGCTTAAGCACTGTAGAATAGGCAAAAATTAGCACATCGTTTTGTGGCGAAATTTAGGGCACGCCTCTAGAATTAAAAAACCGGCAAGATTTTTTTTAAATTTAGAAAAAATTGGACCTATTTTGAGTAAAAGCAAATTTTATGTTATCCAGAATCGTCTGTTGGGCAAATACAAATTTTTGATATTGTCTTACGTGCTGTTTAGAATTTAAGGCAGCTAATCTCCGGCTAACCCCAAATCCGTCCCCGGGAGCGCACAGTTTTATCAACTGGCTAACTGTTTTGTTTTTAAATATTTTGAGTTTGGTTGTCATCGTAACAATATCAAGGCACTTTGACTGCTGCTGTGGGACATTTGGCGCGGCCGCCAAATGTATTTGCTCATGTACTCACTGACTCCTCAAATTTCTATGCTCTATTTTAAAAGTGGCGATATTTAGCACACCGGCGATTTTTAGCCTACCTTACCCTAATACTTATGCGTTTACTTAGTTGTTAAGGCCAAATATTCCTAAATCAAACCGCAATGATAGGAGGGTTTATCATTCTCTATCTGTGGGTTTGTTTACATTCAAATGGCATATCAGGCAAGCTAGGACTTAAGCCTGATTGTGGTTAAAAATATATTAGCATAGTTATCTGGCTTAAGGAAGCAAATAAACAGATTATGCTATTGATAGCCTAAACAAATTGCTGAATTAATTGGCAGGTTAATAAGCATGAACTAATTGCTGTTTGACAATGAGGGTAATGAGTTATAAGATTAGTGCATAACACCGTTGTAAATCTGGGGACCCAGAGGTACCATTCACGAAGCCTAAGTCGGTCGAAATCAAAAATTCTAATCCAAAAACCGGGTTTCAATTGAAATTAATTCAAGCGGAAAATTCAAAAACCAATATATCAATTTTCCATGTCTACAAACAAAGTACGGCACCACCATGGCTATGCAAATGCTGTGTAGCGCTGCGGTGCATGCCGTGCAGCGCAGTGCCATGCGTTGCTACTGAATTGGGGGAAAAGGCACAGTGTAGTCAGGCGCGCGGGATGCGTTCCGGAAATTCGAATTTATTTGTGACTTTATTTATTTCAGAGTTAACTTGTCAAATTGGTGCCTTTTTTGATGTGAGAAATGCTGAGATCTATAATTTAATTCATTTTGGTGATACGTTGTGCAGTGTTATTGCCATTGGTCGAATTTGACAAGGAAATTATTTCTTCCTTTATTTTAGAGTTAATTTTTCTGAAAGGAATTTGCGGGAAATGCTGAGTTTTATTGTATTTAATTTAATTAATTTTAGCGTTATTTGGTGCAGTGGGGGAGAGGTGGAATTGAACGGAGATGGTCAGGTAGGAGATGGAAAATTGCTGGAGGTGATAAAGTGAAATTTGGTGGAGGTTGTGCTTAATTTGGGTTTAACTTTATGCGAGTGGTATTGGTTGGTTTATGTACCTAATGCAAAAAAGGCCAATATTGGGTTAGTTTGCAAATATTTATGTATTTCTAATAAGATTTCTAACACTCAACCCAAGTGGAAAATTCACGTGCTCAACTTTGCAATGTGGGCCAAATCTGCGCAGGGCGCAGGCATGGTGAAACAGAACCGCTTATCACATTCAATTTTCAAAACTTGTAACAAAAACAGGTGCAAAGTATAAAGTGCACATTGTGAAACGGAGCCTTGTGTTGCTTACAATTTAATATTAGAAATGCTAATTCGAATTAGTCGAATCTCTGGAAATAAAATTTTGCAAAACAGCAAAACTCTGCTATATGTGGTGTAATTTTGTTCATACGGTCACCTAAGTCAAGGATAGCTTATATTGCAATTAATGGCTGTTGTGAATAATCACAAGCCAAGTTATATTAAGCATGTAGGTTAGAATGTAGAGGTTATGAATGACACATCCACATGTGGTGTTTTTCATGACATGGGACTTTATGACATTTAAAGAAAGGTGTGAAGTCGGCACATTGTTTTTGAACTATCTTTAGGATTGCCTTGTAGTGTATAATATATAAGTCATGTATGACAAATAAAGAGTGAGTCGTATTTCAAGCACAAATGAACGCTGTATCTTTATTTTGAACACGTTATCAGCACGAGGCTCCTTTAAAATCTGTAAAAGATTTCAAGAGGCTGAAGTAAAAATCTGAACTACGAACAGAGGCTTAATTATTTGGAAAACAAATAATTATTGAAGACTTAGTTATTTGGTAAACAAATAATTAAAAGATGGCAACAACAGCAACCAACACCGGCACGACGACAACAATTGTGACGAGCAAAAAGTTTGACACGCAATCCATCACCAAGTTAAGCGGTGACAATTATCGAGTATGGCGGATGCGTCTTACAGTATTGTTCAAAGCACATGGCATTATGGATCTGGTCGAAGGGACGACCGTGAGGCCTACCGCCTCCGGCGCAGAACAGAAAAAGTGGGATGAATCAAATAATGATGCTCTCTCCATTATGTTCTTGAGTATGCCTGATCATGAAGTTGAGGCTGTTTCCGGCTGCACAACGGCACCAAAAATCTGGAAGAAGCTAGCAGCAATGTACCAGAGCATTAGTGGCGAATCTAAGCAAGCACTATGGCAAAAATACTATAGTATAATTGCCAGTCAAGATAAATCTCCAATTAAAGCAATGGTTGAAATTCAAAACTATGCGGCGCAACTAAGAAGTATGGGCGTCATTATTGATGACGACACGGAGGTTGCTCGTATTGTGTCCAGCCTAGTGGGAGAAAAATACAGGCAATTCCGTGAAACATGGAGGTCTGTAGACGTAACCAAGCAAACCACAGCGCTTTTGCTTTCCAGGTTGAAATCCTGGGAATTGGAGGAGGAAGAGCAAGTGAAGGTTCCAGATGAAAGTGTTAAGGCATTCAGTGCTAATACTCGTAAACAGTTTAGCAAGTCAAAGAAGACCCCACAGGAAATGGCTGAACTCAAAAAGCGTACAAAGTGTCACAGCTGTAAGGAGATGGGGCATTAGAAGAGTGAGTGTCTAAATAAAAAGGAATTTTCCTCCAAAAAGAAAAAGCCAGGTTCCAGCAACGATCAGAAATTTGAAGGCGCATTTGTAATTAACCCATTGGATACGGAGTGGATAAATGACTCTGATGCGAGTTGTCATTACTGTGGAAGACTTGAGTGGTTTTTTGAGTATGAAAAATACTCAAACCCAAAACCCGTTGCATTAGCTGACAATTCATACAAAACTGTAGTGGGTGTTGGAAAAGTGAAAGTTAAGGCCCTTATTGGATCGCAATGGAAGGAAATTGAACTGCATGATGTAGAACATATCCCCGGCGGAGCCAATCTATTTTCAGAAAATGCTGTGTTGAGAAAGGTATTCGAAGTCAGAAAACTTGGGGAAAGAGATATCCTTTATCTCCTTAACGGTAAACCAAGTGTTCAAGCTGAGCACAGAAATGGACTTCAAATAATGAAGTTCAGGCTCGTAATCAACCGAGCCATGGTTTGTGCAAAACAAATCACCTGGCACGAAAGACTGGGACACATAAACTGCCAGTATCTCAAGAATACTGCTAAAAAAAGTGCAGTGTACGGTTTGGAAAAAATGCAAAGAGGTGATTTCAAGTGCGAAATCTGTGTCCAGGCGAAATCAACAAAACAAAGCTACAAAACGGTTGAAAAAATTGATCATTATAAAACAGGAGAATGTCAGCACGCGAATTTGGTCCATGCTAACCATGGATCAATTAGTGGAAATTTGTACTTTCTTGTGATCAAGGACGAGGAGTCAAATTTTCGACAAGTTTACTTTCAACGCAAGAAGGACGAGTCCGCGGAAAATGTAATAGATGCCATCAATTTTATAAGCAACCAAACTGGTAATTCTGTGAAAATCTTCAGAATCGACAACGGGACGGAATTTCTAACAGAGAAACTGAAAAAGTTTCTCTCTAACAAAGGAATTCAACTTGGAACAAATGCTGCATATACATCTCCCAGCAATGGGCTGATTGAAAGGGATGTGTGGACAGTGCAGGACTCAGCCAGAGCCATGCTGATGCAGAGTCAGCTGAGCAGAAAACATTGGGATGATGCAATTGCAGCCGCCTGTTATTTACTCAACAGAACTCTGAGTTCGAAAAATAAGGAAAAGACTCCGTTTGAAATGGTCTTTCAAAGGAAGCCATCATTGCATCATGTGCGTGTATTTGGCTGTAAAGCCTTTGTGCATATTATGAATTCAAAGTCATCAAATAAGTGGGATTCAAAAACTAAGGAGGCGATATTAGTGGGATATAATTCCACTAATAAGAATTATCGTCTGTATGTACCAGCAGAGCACAAGTACATTGAACAAGCCAAACACGTGGACTTTGTGGAAGACTCGACTGTGTTAAACTCCACCTGGGAAAAACCACTAACATTTGAAAATGAATTCGAATTTCTGAAAATCCAAGAAATTGCCCCAGATGTGAGTGAAAGGAATCCTGCGCCGTCTCCCGTAAGGCAAGTCAGATTTTCGGATGCGGACATTTTGACTTTGAATGATTCGGATGACGAAGTCTTCAATTCACACAAATGGAGTGATGAGATGGATCAAAATGATAAGGAACAAACTGATCCAGAAACGGATGAAACCATACGTGTGAATAACACAGGTGCGCAAAGTGAACCAGTGCGGCGCTCACAAAGAGCAAAGAAACCAGTGGATCCGTTTATTGCAACTTATGGCGCCTTTTATGCTAATGAGAAAATCATTGAGCCAAAAGATTTTCAAAAAGCCATTAACTCTCGTTACTCCGATGAGTGGAAAGAGGCAATGGATTCTGAAATGCGAAGCCAGGTTGAAAATGAAACTTGGAAACTTGTGCAAAAACCCTCCCAAGGAAGGATTTTGAAAAACAGATGGGTCTTTAAAGTAAAGCCAGATGTGAATGGAGGCCCACCGAAATTCAAGGCGAGATTAGTGGTCAAGGGGTACAATCAAATAGAAGGTTTGGACTTTGAGGAAACCTTTTCCTCTGTTTGCCGCTATGAGTCTGTCCGAATTATGCTGTCAATAGCAGCCACCAGAAAATTGAAAATAATTCAAATTAACGTCAGCACAGCTTTCCTCAATAGTAAGCTTGAGGAGGAAATATATATAAAACAGCCAGACGGATACAAAGCTGAATCTAATTATGTCTGCAAACTTGTAAAAGGTTTGTACGTCTTAAGGCAAGCCCCGAGGAACTGGCACAAGACCCTTTCCGACAAACTTGTAACCATGGGGTTCCAACCACTTGAAAGCGATCCGTGCCTTTACACTAACCCGAATAATGGAAATCCCATTTACTTGGCTATTTACGTGGACGATGGAATGGTCATTGGGGAGGTTGAATCTGAACTCCAAGAAAAAGTTGAAAAACTCAAGAAAAGTTTCAAATTGACAATTCATCCATTAAAGAAGTTCCTGGGAATTGAAATTGTTAAGAGCAAAGATGGAATTTTTATTCATCAGCAAAAATACATTGAGTCCATGCTGGACAGGTTCAACATGTCAAATTGTAAAAGTCTTGACATTCCAATGACCCCCGGATTACAACTAGAGGCTGTAAAACCCTCTGAGACTAACTATGAATTCCAGGAATTAATTGGAGCTCTGCTATTTCTGGCGCGATGTACTCGGCCAGATATTTCCTATGCAGTACATTATTTGTCACGTTTTTTCGCCGGATACGGTAAAATACATTGGGAAACGGCCAAGAAGATTCTGCGGTACTTACAGGGATCAAAGGACCTTGGCATAATGTACACTCATGCTGAATATGACATGGACGTAATCAATGGATTTGTAGATGCAAATTATGGGAGTGACAAAGAATCCCGCAAATCCACTACAGGATGCTTATTCACATTCAATGATGCCCCAATAATTTGGCTGAGCAAGAGGCAAACCTGCATTGCACTTTCCTCAACGGAAAGTGAATACATTGCTCTTGCTCAAGGAGGAAAGGAACCTGTTTGGATTGGGAGAGTGTATGAAGAATTGGGTCTTCTGAATTTGCACTATGATAGAATCTGCCTCAAGACAGATTCTCAAAGTGCTATGAAACTTGCTAAGAATCCCGAGTATCACGACAAGACCAAGCACATTGACATCCGTCATCACTATATTAGATGGCTTGTCGAGACCAAGCAAATTAGTCTTTTGCACGTGCCGGACACGGAACAACCAGCGGATATTTTGACCAAGTCAATTGTGAAAGAAAACTTTGTGAAGAAACGTAATCTCATGGGGATGACGTCCTTACCTAAGAAAAATGGAAGGAAGAGAAGAGCTATGTCCAGTATCATAGTTGACCCAAAACGGCCCAATTTATTTTGGAGTCTTGCATTATTGCTGTTAACAATAATGACTTGTGGCTATGCAACTGAAATGCCCAAACCAGACAGCCCTGTGCTGTGGAGGAGTAGCTCTGAGCCTGTCATCATCGGATTTCACGCTGTGACAATGAAAACAAAACTAGTGTCACCGTGCACACTCCTTCCGTTGGAGGAACTTGAACCAATAATTGCAAAAGTTATGGTCAAAAAATGTGAAAAAATGTACAACAAAATTTTTCTAAGTAAATTAGAAAGTATTTGCCGCCAACAAAGGGATGTGGGATCCAGAAACAAAAGAGCATTGTTTATTGCAATTGGCTTTGTCTTAGTGGCAGCCTTGGCGAGTGCAGGAGTTAGCATGGGCGGATATGCAATTTCACGTACTTTCAAAAATTGAAACTAAACAGGACGAGTTAAAATCAGCCCTTAATGAACTAGAACGAAGAGTTTTTAGTGACAATAAAAGAATTGAAGCCCTACAAAGTGAGATCAAAAACATTGCAACTCAACTGGATTTTCTTGTGGATGATTTCAACATATTCAAAGAAAAAGTTGTAGAAATCCAATACATCATTTCCTACTTAACGGGGAAACTGATGAAAGGGAGAAAGGCATTGTACAATACACGTGCAGTGTGGTGGCAAGGAAAATTGTCAGATGAGCTATTTGACTATTTAAACTTCACAATGCCCTGCTCGACTGAATGTCCCGCGGAGTACGGAATATTCCACAGCTGCACTATGGAAGAAGGCAAAGGGGAAATACTCCTTGATTTTTCAATTCCTGTGGTAAATGAGAATCTGACCAGAATAGAAGCTGACCCTTTTGACTTGATGGTCAAGAATGGAACCCACACGTGTGTGTTAAAATACACATGACCAATTTTAGCCACAATTTCCGTACAGGAAGATTGTGTGTAGTGTGTATGAGACTCACAACAAGAGACTCCAGAATAATTTGGAACTTGCAACATTGTCTACCTGCCGAAATAGTTCTTCATTTCAAAGTGTGGACAATTATTTCAAAACAGACAGATGCAAAAAATCTGTGTCGAACGATGAAAAGGAATTAGTGCAAGTCAAATTTTTTGATGATGAGTACCACGTGTACTGTCCTGGGATATCTTATTTTATTGGAAAAGGAGAAGTGAAGTGCCCCTTAACGGTGTTTACTTTGCCCCCCTCACTCACCTTTACTCTAAATGAAGTTGAGTACAGAAGGAATGTCTTAAAAGTGATTTATCGAGAAAGGACAGATCCATTCTTAAAGGAGCACATTAACTGGCACCTTAATCCCCACCTAAACTGGAGTAATTTGGCTGGAGGACTGGACGAGTACTGGAATGAAAATGAAAAGAAGATCCAGGAAGAAGCAATGAATCTCAAAGTCTTTGAATTCTCCGGAGATACGAAATGGAATATTTTGGAGATAACGTCCAACATCTTTGGACTTGCAATAATCATTTATTTGTTAGTTCGTGTTGCAATTCGTGTATGGAAATTTTGTAAGAGAAAAGCTCCTTCTAAAGAGGACATTCCTGAAGAGGTGCCATTGAGAGAAATGGTGGAACATAATATTATCATTCAAGGTTAGCTGACCACCTAGTTTGAAGGGAGTGTTGTGAATAATCACAAACTAGGTTATATTAAGCATGTAGGTTAGAATGTAGAGGTTATGAATGACACATCCACATGTGGTGTTTTTCATGACATGGGACTTTATGACATTTAGTGAATGATGTGAAGTCGGCACATTGTTTTTGAACTATCTTTAGGATTGCTTTGTAGTGTATAATATATAAGTCATGTATGACAAATAAAGAGTGAGTTGTATTTCAAGCACAGATGAACGCTGTATCTTTATTTTGAACAATGGCTATTTTTTACATTACTGGATTATTTGAAAATTCCATAATCGGAAAAGACGTTATTTTTAGAGTAGCAGAGTGGCTGCAAGATTATAGAAGTAAGGAGCATATGCGCTTTGGAACTCCTTGGCTTGGAACAAAATACCTTACTCTGACAATACCAAGCTATCAACACTTGTGAAAGAACTATTTAGTTAAGGAACGGCAAGATGACTTTATCTTATATTAACTTAACTTTAATTGAATAAGTATCTATATAATGTCGCTAAAGGGAGAGCAGCCTTGCGTTGAATCTAGTTGACATTTTAATAAAACTAAACTGAAACTGAAACTGAAGATTTCATCAGCCCCTCATCGAAAACGTCACCCTGTCAAGTTTCAGGCCAAAATTGATTCCCCTGGGATTTGCTGGTTCGATTTACAATGACGAGTTTGTGTAAATTGGAATCAAATATCCACTGTACCCAATAAACCTTAATAAAACAAACTTCACAAAAGAGGTACATCTTGATAATATTCTCTCTCAATGAGATTAATCCCTACAGTTGGGGGCCCCATAGAGAGCAAGGAGTAGGAGGCATTAATTAAACAACATGCTAAAATCTACACGGCAGTAGGGCTGTGCTTGGTAGCGTGGTTGGCCGGCATCTCCCGGACAGAGTAAAGCCCAGGGTTCAACTCCCGGCGCAACCAAAAATTTTAACTTGTCCAGCGGAGTATAAATGCACTTTAAACCAAATTGAATTAATATCCACTCCGTAACATGTCCCAGTAACCCTTAATAACACATTTCTTTTCGTGCTTCCGTTGGTAAATTCAGAGCTGATATTTACGGTCCCCTGTGAAAAACGGGTTGTCGTGGTTGCTTTGGAAATTTTGTGCTCGCCCTGAACTTACAAGGGATCCTCACTTGATGGGCACAACGTTCAGAGGTCTCATATTTTTTTCGAGATACCCCACTATCCCCTGACCACGAATCTATCGAATCTATCGATTCAATCAAAACCTAATCGAATCTATATATATATATATGTATAATTATAACTATAACTAACTAATTGTTGTGGAGAAGCATCAGTTATCAGTCAAGAAATAGTAAGGTGGTCCGAGTCCCATCAATCTTTAGCTGGACCTACCAGTACTCGGTCAAAGCTTTTCAAAGCCGATGTGTAACTAAATCCGATGTCCAATAGATCGATTTCAAAACGATCGCAAAGCTCCTTTGCATCTCCTTTTCTATCAAAACCACGGAATTGAGCTAATGCATGGTGAATTGGGACTTGTGGATAGGGACCGGAGCCTACTGAAAGTGTTGATTGAATTCCAACAAAATTTTGGCGTGATGATGGGATCGGGGCATTTAAGACTGATGTTGTAGAAGTTGAGACAGAAATTGAAGAGTCGGACGTAAAAGACAACTGAATTTCACAGTTAGGGCATGTTTCACCAGGGTGTAACTTCGCGTACATGTTGTTTAATGCGGTATTTATGACATGTATTATCCTTCTCTTTTCTTGCCTAGCTTCATTAAAACCTTGGGTCGAAGTTCTGTTCAACTGTATTTGGCATGAAGTTCCTCTAATGTCAAGGGTTCGGAAGATTTTAGTGTAATAGGGGCCGGTGACTGCGTTAATCTGGTCGATAATGGTAGCTGCTTGAACAGCAATGTATGCAATCTGTACAGTAACCGAAGGCTGGGTTGAAAGAGTAGAGATTTGAGAATCTCTGGGAACCGATTCTGTTGTAGGGGAAATATCACCAGTGGTTTTTATATTAGGTATATTAAATGGAAACGAGAAATCCCAACTTGGCAATATTTAATTTCAATTGTGTAATTGTGAGGAACCCAAAATTCACACATGTGATTAGTCACACATATTTCAAGAACAGGAATGGGAAAGAGAATAAATGCACACACATGAGTTTTGGTAGGATTTTATATTACACTCTGAGCAGTAAAGGTCTTGCCAGAGTTCAGCTGAGGTTGATAAATTCCCACGGATGGGAGTACTTAGGCAGAGGAAAGCGAGTGACAAAGGATTACTCGGGTATTGCAACTCTTTGGATTAACATTAGGAAATTACGCGTGCGAAAGAAGCCCTAAATAAATGAAAGCCAATTGGCAAAGTTAACCATACTCCCGAGTTTGATATTTGTCTTATTGTTATTTACTCTCACTTATTTGTGATGAATTGGGCTTACCACATAATGATAGTGTACTGATTAGATAATGAATCACTACAAATGCAATAAATCAATGGGACTGAAGTTATAAATGTGTATCAGGGCAAAAGTGTTACGTGGCGGAATTTTTGAACGCCACCTGTGGCTTAATTTGTGAAGCGGGGAGTGCGGATGTGCTTTGCTGTGGTGTGCGGGTGTGTTGTATGAGTAGTTGGCAGGGGAGAAACGGGCATACAGTGCGGTGTGGCACGGCGTGGTATGGGGGAAAAAACAGTACGGCTGCCGTATGTTAAGGCAAGGGAAACGGGGATGGACTACAAAAAATATCCCGTATTTTTAAAATAAATGATAATACGTGTTCGCATAGGGATGAAAGTAAATGAAAATGGCGTGCGACCAAATTATTGACACAGCACAGCAATGGAATGATGCGGGAAAAAATTTAAAAAGCAATTTAAATTTATGTCGAATCAAAAAAAATTTGTAATGTGGGTTCAATTTTTGGTTTTAAAGGTAAAAATAATAAGATACAAATAGTTACCTTAATGATTGGGAGTGGAAACTGGAGGTTATGACCTGGATGGTGACCGGAAATGGATTTTGAATCACTGAGGGGTGTGGTGATGAGACTTGGCTGCGGGAGATGAGGGAGAAGGACCCCCTCGCCTCCACCAGTTGTGGGCGTAAAAATAAAGGGAAACGCAAACGGATCAAGTCAAGTCAAAGGCGGCTCAATGGCCTATTTAATGGGTCAACAAATAAATGAAAATACAAGGGTTAAGGGCCAACTCAAAAAAAATGAAGCGGTGGCTGCTGCTGATCCGGTCGGTTTGGCCGTGTGGAGTGGAGTGAGTGTGGAGGGAACAGAGTCGGGTTAAAGGGAGAAGAGAGGCGCAAGGTTTAGGAGCCTCACATTTTGTATGCATGTGCTTGTGCCTCGTCCCCGTCCCATTCATTCCTCATATCATCACGCGCAGTTACCTATTCAATTCAATTCATGGCTTTATTGTGCTCAGTGTCGTAAGAATAAACTTGTGTAAATGAGAGGAGCTACTGCAGCTACCTGCCCAATAGTCTTTCGAAGGATGAAGCGAAGGGCCGACAAAATCCGACGACCAACTTCTTCATCCTATAACCACTCACAGACAAAACGGAGGGATTTCTCAGTTCTCCAGATTAGTCCCCAGTTTCTTTTGTCGTAAATAGTCTGCGCTGATGGCATCCGATATTATGTAAAAGTAGTTGTCTCACATTTGCCCCAATAAAGTTGCGTGCAAACAACTACCGCCTGCCTTGGACTTCAATTATTTGCTCATCCTTCTAGACATCCATCCCACTCAACAAGAGGAAGAACATCACCACATAAGGATTCCAATTGTTTCAGGCGGGAACTTAAGGATTAGTAAGGAACCCATCAAAGGTTATGATTGGGAATATTGTGGGGAAAGATATTTTTGGCGACTTGGCAGCCACGAAACCGGATCGGCTTCCATAGCAGTTGCAGGGAGTTTAGTGATTCCAGTGACGATGAGCTGATTAAGTACGCCTTGTACGTATCACTAAATTCCAAACTACCTGGGGTGAAGTCATTTCCATTGTTTCTTTTCTCTCGGGGGTAAAGTTAAGTGTTTAGCATTTATAAAGTTTCCTTGGGATATCCTGATCAAAACACAAAAAGTACTAAAGGGCGGCCCGAGGCCCTGTGCACTTTTCCGTAGGAGATAGTGCAATTCGAACTTAACATAGGCAAATCCGCATTAGGAGAAATAGTATTGTACGGGTTGGGACTCCCCAGCCCTATGTTCGCCTGCTGCACAGTAGGTAAACAGTCCGGCTTAAACAAACCAGCAATCGTTTTAGTAAGAGCAAAGGTCAAATAGCACTAGCATTTTTTATGCATTTGCATATTAGTACGCTAGAGAAGCATTGTCTTTTTCACCCCTACAGCCTCTCCAGACTCTGTGAAACTTTCAACACCATTCAGTGTTGCTGGCTCTTCTAGAGAACGGAGAGACTCTTCTGCTGCTAGCGCTGCCGGACAGTGGAGTTGTCGCGGTCGGCCAAGTACGGTTTCTGACCGCACTCGAACTAGAACTTCGAGATTGCGGGCTCCAATGCAACGATTCAATCCGGCTGCTCATTGACCTCAGCCCAAATGAAATTAGCTTGCTAGTTACTGATTAAATTGAATTGCTTTAATTAATATTCAATTATAATTTGTATTTCAGCAAATTATGGTTTATATTGAACAATATCCTTTGAATTTAATTAACGCCCGGGTCGCTCTTTTTCTCCGCCCCGGGGATCTTGTGAGGATAAATACTCTCACCCAAATACTGAGAGCGTAGGCGGTACCACCCTCTCAGTAGCTGCAGGCGTACTTCCACCTGCCTGGCTCAGTACGGCCTATTTTGGATTTCCATCCCATCACATGGACGGAGTAGTTCGTGTTTCCAATTTGTGTATATATTGTGACCCGTGACCCTAATAAAACGGGTCACCAGTGGGACCTTTAGCCCTTTGTACGTCCTCGTGTGTTGCCCATTATTTCCTATCATCCATCGTCCATCGTGAAACTTTCCCTGCACAATATAATCGATTTTATGTCAGCATACTGGACTAATATGTAAGTCCGTGGGAACACATTTTCGTCTTTGCCTTTGTTCAACCCATGCTGGTATTTGAGAGTTTGAAATGATGATATACGATAAATCGAAATTATTATACTTATAATAGCTTGTTAATGGAAGGATATAAATGTATCACTACCAGAGTGGACTGATATAATGATTTCATTTTCTTCCCAAATACAGAATAAGTGATCATTCCAAAATTTTAATATAAAAAATAATCACACCATTTTATTTGGAAATACAATTAATATATATTACGAATCTATATAACAATCATAAACTCAATAATTACATCCATTAGGAATTTTAAAACTCCAGCTCCTTAATTTTTATACATATTGTAAATGATGGCTAAGAGACTAATGACAGACACTGCAGACACTGTCAAGGAAGACGCGCCATTGCATCCATCCTTGTTACAGAAGCAAACCTTGTTGTTTTTATCTGGACCCTCGCACTTGCCATTCATATTAGCGGACTGTTGAACGACGGCGCAACCTCTTCCCATTGTCTTTACTCCAGACGTATCGACAACTAGTTTCATGCACAAGAATTCTTGCCCAGGAAGCAAAGTGTAATTCAAAGATGATCCACCGTCGCTCCCAGTTTTATCGGCACTTACTTGGTACTGAATGGTAGACACTGCGACAAATAATTTATGG
The DNA here is from genome assembly GCA_036851895.1 of Orthonychiurus folsomi. Classification (NCBI taxonomy): domain Eukaryota; kingdom Metazoa; phylum Arthropoda; class Collembola; order Poduromorpha; family Onychiuridae; genus Orthonychiurus; species Orthonychiurus folsomi. The sequence goes on along the minus strand of JAAXYW010001391.1, from coordinate 1,136 downwards.
TTAGAAATATTCCAGTATTAATGCGTATTACAGGATCCATTAATCTACTCACGGGCACTTTGGGCTCCAGATACTGGAACGTAGTTCAAGTCCTTGCAACTCTGCAAATACGATGATGGGAGACTGCCTCCTTTCTCGCAGTCCGAATTCGGAGGTGAGGTGCAAACATGACATTTCAGTTGGTAATTTTGAGCTGTCCATCCCGAATAATTATAAATAAGACTCACATTCTTTGTGTAGATAATTATAAGTTAAGTATGACTGAATTACCGACGGCGTAGCCGAGGCAGAGGACGGTAAGTGCGATGAAGAGATATCCTTTCATTTTGGTAATACTGCCAGCAGCGTTTGTTCGGCTAACTTTGTAATGATTAGACGGAAGGACTGCACTGCAATAACTGCTGGAGTTCTACAATTTATTCAATTTGCCAACCAGGGTTGTCACTGTTACTTGTCAAGTGGATAAATGTCAAAAATGATGAAATAACTAGCGCGTGTGAGATGGGTGTTCCTGCTAATCGTTATCAGTGTCATTAGGCACCGCTTAGCCTCTATATATATCCAATGATATGAAAGTATCCAGAGATTTAGGGTGCAACTGCGTCAATAGAACGGCATTGTTCCTATTTAATAAATAATAGGAAATTGTTCGGGGTGAGTAAGGAATCGAAATGAGATAACAGAGGACCACTTAATCAATCCCTCGCCGTTGTTACTTTGGCAGGGATTCCATTGCACTTACTTTGCCTTCATTATTGTTGCTCATGAATAAATTGGTAACGTCATACAGTTTGTGAGACACCGACAGCCTTTTGAACCGAGACCCTTTCCTTCTCAAAACATATAAAAATTATTACTGGTAAAATGAGCTACAAATCCCAGCAGCTCATTTTAAATAAGCGATCTATCCCTAAATCCTTATTTCCTACCATCTATAAAGCTGTTGTCCTATCTCATTTAGACTACGGCCTAGGCATCTTTGCAAATGCCCTGGGGCCCGTGTCACCGCGCGGCCTCCTAACTTTTTTCTCCTAACTCCGAGCTTTTTCCTCGGAGTTCGGAGTGAATGCGCGTCACCGTAAAACCACTCCGACTCCGACTCCTAACTTTTTTCGGAGTAGATTTTCCGGAGTTAG